>JTDE01000218.1:74985-177951 GCA_014338405.1 Paragonimus skrjabini miyazakii | reverse complement strand
ATAAGACGAGGTTACTACCACACAGAGCTTATACTGGGTCAGCACAAAACTGTGGAAGTTCCGATAGAGTTCCATCGCAATGTGCTTCCGGTGGACGAGTCACATTATGGCGCCGTCATCGCGACGCCTCATAGATATATCTCGAATCTCCAGGATTTCATCGTGCTCAGCCTCAACGGTACAGCTAATTTTGAGTTCACCTTCACCAGCTGATTGAAGATGCTTGTTGTCATCTTTTTGTCTTCGTAAATGGTAAGAAATCCTCGAAATAACACTGGTGGAAATGCGCGTGACCAATGATACTATCTACGCTCTACCCCAGATGGGAAAAAATCAACTAGTAGCAGACGGAGTGGACTGCCCATGGTAAAACCATCTGTCTGTGTATAACCAGTTCTCTGGATGTATACTTCGACTTTCGCTGTGTGTAGCAGTGGAAAGTGCTTTTACTCAGTCGTAGGTAATCCTTTGTTAGGTTAAACGATTATACTGAAAAATTGTGTCAACTGTCTGCATCAGAAAAATTTATGAGCAAAGAAGCTATACCCTTATTGGCTATATGCTTGGTGTTACACTTCAAACCATCGCGTAAGTCAGTTGGCTCAGAACAATCTGTCGCAGTTTTCCAAACTATTTATTGTTTTGCAAGTTGAAAAATTTGGATCAACCAAAATGCCAACTTGTGTTATGGTGAATTACCCACATAAAATGTGGACCGTAAAGATACATCAGCCTTGCGGGATTTTAACAAATCATAGAGTCGACGAGTACGTGACTAACTAGGTGTCATTGATTTTGCAGTTGAGCGATCGATGGAGTTTCCTTTCAGTAAGGCCAACACATCCTTGATAATGTATCGTTCAAATTCAACTGCATTGTATGTTGAGCTATCCTGATGGAATTTATTAATCATTTACTAGTGTTTGCAGTTGTGATATATAGTCAACTTTATCTATGGCCACCACACCGAAGCTCTTGTGCAGTCGTGGAACCATTACTTTTTGTTTGCTTGTGGATCAGACGTTGTATGTGTGTTTTGTAGTCAGCATTATGTTCTTTTTGGGAGACAAAACTCTGCAGTAGTACTCAAGGTCGACTGACCTGGTTTTAAACTGACTAAGAGCGTTCACTGATATCAGACTGGGTTGTGAAAGTTTTTGAAACAAAATTTTGGAATGGGATAAAGCACGCGATGTCGTACGGTTGTGCTTTCCGTCTCTGATGTCATTGCGTGGGCTTTCGAAATACTTCTTTGTTACCACTGAACCAAACATATAGGATGGTGATTACTTTGAAATTTGCCGAAATTAGGGAGGTGAACGTAAACGTAGAAAAATGGGTCGAAAAAAGGTAGAAGCAAAACTGGACCTGTGGTATTTGTAGAAATGCAGGGAGAATGCAGCAGGGTTGAGGGAACTTTAAAGAAATGATTGATGATGGATGGGGAATTTCAAGATCGATCTTTTGCATTTTAACAATTTTCCTGAGCCTCGAAGCTATTTCAACATGGGAATGTACCGGCGAATAAAAGGGGTTGTCGAACTTATGTCGGAAATCCGCTGCGAAATGGAGTTGGAAATCAAGATATTAAGTAGAATAAGATAAACGTCCATCCGGGGTAAAGTGAAGCGCAAATATGTTTGGTTAATAAACAGTTGACATGGCTAGAAGCAAAAACAATCGCCTAACCACCCTAAACCAGAAGTATTATGGTTGGTTTGCGTAATCAACAGATAAAGAACGTGTGCCTCACAAGGCTATCAGTGGAAAACAAAATGAACGGAAGTAACGCAAACTGCAACCAAGATAAAAACGTTCACACAAACCAACAGGTTTTCACATGTATTTGTGGCAGCCACCACTTCAAATTATCAACCTTCAGAAGGCATGGTTGCTGTGGAGTTGCATATCAGTTGATGGAGCATTACAGAAACTGTGGCAAGGAACGGAGATAAAAGGTTGGCTGACAGAAGCGTGCAGTGAACGCAGGCGGATCGAGCAAACAGAAATATTTAATGGACACATGCGCACAGATGTAATGTGTGATAAGGTCACTTCATTTAGTTTGCACAATATGCAAACGTGATTAAAAAATAAAAGCAGTACAAAAAGATTTCGGGAGTCTGCTACAAATACACTAGGTTCACTCAGTCACGTTTACGAGTTGAAAAATGTATGTGCAGTCCGAGCGGCTTATTAAATGTCTTTCCTGTATGTATCGTTTCTATGTCTGTGATGAGTTGGTTGGAATGAAAAGTTTGTTAAACGGTGGTAATATTAAACCATTTGATTTACGATTTTACGATATCAATAGTGTTCATGGGATGTAAAAACATCATTTTCTCCGTATTCATCAAACCATGTTTGGTTCAGATAAACGTGATAACGGGAAACATTGACTAAAATACCCATCATAATCACACGAAATGTGGGAAACCTGTAAATACTGATCGTTTTAGACAATCGCATATAACAGATGACGTAGATATTGTCTGAAGGTTCATAGGTTACCTAGACCGTGGGTCTAAATAAAGCTGTAAGTATGAGATACCATGGCAATATTTTGACTGCCAGTCTGGATTAAAGATAGATTATTATCGGAGAATGGCTCAAAGAATAAATTAGAGCAAACAATCACAAAAGTACATTATGTTTGTCAGCAGAATCAGTATGATGTGGTTGTAGGCATACTAAACCATAGTGTCTTACCGATGTCTGCAGGAAAACCCTTAGTGTTAGCTCCCAAATATTAGTCTGAAGTGTTTATATTTATTGGTGAATGGCTTGAAGATAGAAACGTCATTTGGTTAATGATCAATCAAGTTTTACATATTGCACACAATCCTGCTTTTTTATTTGAGTAACGATGATCTCTCAATGTGTTAACGAAAATTTTTGTACGAAAATGTCAGAATATAACGATTGTTTTATCCCGAAATATATCTGGAACATGTCCTCCTCCTTAAACGCTTAACGTATCGGCCGGGAACGTTTTCATGTAATTTTCACAGGATTGTTTAAAGTGTGGCTGAATTTTAAAGAATGATTTTGACGTTACGATTAGTAACGTGCGATGGCGCGTACATGAGTACCGGTCGTCCATGCATATTCGATACAACCTCCGGCATTTGCACTATGGGCTTATTTCTAGTTTACTAGTTTAACCCAGCATGAATTTGTTTTCTGAATTTCATCGGGGTACTCAAACAACAGGTTTTGTCTACTTTTGTTGCAACGTTCACTCAATCTAACCATTATATATCAACTTTGCAACAGTAATTGATGCAAAAGATGCAGAACATAGTTCCACCTGATAGCTTAGGTACTGCATCTGTACAGTCAAAACGAATGAAATGATTTTTGAAGGTTCTGTCCTTAGGAAAGAAATATGAATCAACCCTTTATTTTATCGTGGTTCTACAATCTTCCACAGTGAACTCACGCAGAATCAACTGACCGTAATTAATGTTTGTTTTGCATTTGACATGCAGTCTGCAAGCGCGATATGTACTTTGACAAGTGATTCAATCAACTTAATTATCCACTCTGTTCAGTAATATTTGGATTCATCAGTACTAGCATACAAAACAGTTCACAATATCTGTGTAACAAAACCGGATTGTTCACCAATAGTTCAGTGAAGGTAGTTGCACACATAAATAAAACTCCGAAAACTGCGGATACCATGTGGTTTCATCAGAATATTTCACAATGGAAGGAGAAAACTGAAAATACTTTATGTTACTTAAAGTAAGTAGGGTGCATTATTTTGTTACGAAGACTCGTAATGTAGTGACCCAATAGTATTAGAATTTCGAGTATTTAATCATTCAGTTGCGCGGACTCGGCAGAGGAATTCAGATTATATTGTATGATCACTTTATAAGGCTTTGGGCTGCAAGCAGAGTGAGCGGACTGTGTGGTATTTTAAATAAAATAGGGCCCTGAAAAACGGGGTTCACGATGGTGTCACTGTCTCTATGTTTGGCCAATGGTCCATATCTATGGTACCGTACACATTTGACTTTATCCACCGTTGTTTGCTTCTCTGAATATAAGGACTTCAACATGAGTTTTTATGAACATAACGAGATGTATCCCAATGCATTAGGCAATATACGCCTTGCGAACATTGTTCTCGGACAAATTTTGTTGCAATTCCACCAGAATTTACTACCAGTAATGTAGGCAGAAATAATTCCAAACTGCAACACCAACTGAGGAAGTTAAATCCTAAAACTGTCAGAATGTTACCACAGCAGCGTGAGAGGTTTTCTATTGTGCGCACATCCGTTGATGTCAAACCAGTTACCACATGGAAGGCGGTCTGGAACCCTACACTAAATATTAGGAGAAATGTCTGTTCCATCACTAATTCTGGCTTAATAAGTGAATAAAATGTGAATGCAGCACACCCTAATAAAGTGAGTTATGGATGGGTTTGGGGAAATTGATTTTCGCATCTATTCCAGAATTGACCTCATTAATGAGCAGGCTATGAACAACCAGTTTCACCGCTGAAGGCGTATCGCAAACCATCAACTGATGACGCAACGCATTCAGTTTGTAACTTGAACTTTGGGTTTTCTACATAAAGCTGAGTCAATTGCAGCTGAATACCGCTACCTTTTTCAACTGGAAGATTTTTGGCATTGATACTCACTTATTCGAGATAGCACCGACTTCAACTGTCTACCATTTATATTTAATTTGTGGTTTTGAACATCGCACTATGAAACGGTTTGTATAAAGTTCCGTTGGTGATGCGTAAAAATTTGGTTCAAAATGATTTGTGTGATGGTAAGCTAGTGTTTGCTTTATGCAAACCGATAGCATTTAATGCCCGTTTTGAATGACAGGTAAGAAGAAGAAGGAAATGTAAAATTTAACCATACGATGTGCGCGTTGACGAAACTGATTCATGCGGAGAGTGTATTTTGAAACCTAAAATTAAGGATGCTTTGGTTGGTGAAGAGTTCATGCCAAGAGATAGCCATACCATTAAAACAATCAGTCTTCAAATGCAAAATCCGATTGCTCAGTTCCGTCAAAAGTTGACGGGCTGCATTATGTAAAAGTCTGACGGAAATCTTCTGCTCTACTGTACTCAACATGTTTTAGCTACGTACTGATCATGAGACTGTATCGTTGTTGTGTCAGAACCCAGTAGCATTTACATTTATAACGGATCTAAACAGGGTGAAAATTTCCATGCAAACAAATGATTGCCATGAATTTTTGGTTCATCTGTTTCTTGTCTAAAGTTGTGGTTGATATGCGATAAAACGAAATTTTATAATGTGCTACAAGATGTACAACACTTGTATAAACACCGTCTGTAGACAGATTTGTGTCCCGCTTCCTTTATTGAAGTGGACAGTGCGGTTCGATTTTTACTCATTTTTGTGAGCATACTGATGTGGAGTGCTTAAAATTGAAAGCTGTTTTCATTACAATAAATTGAACTCTATTGTAGCAGAATTAATGTGAACGATAAATTCGGTTTATTCAGAAGCGGCAGTAATGCACAAATATATCCTAAAGCAAATTGGTTTATCAAACAGAAAGATTAATATATTTGACAATAACACAGAGGGTGACCAGGATATTTCCAGGCATTAGGAAGCTGACGACGACAGATAATATGAGTGGAAGGAGGAGTAGCAATTGTTGAGTAAAAATGGTGCGCATATCAGGACAGTATTTTTTCCATTGCGTGTGACTGGGCTGAAATGTGCGATTACAGGGTGAAATATTAAGAAACTGCGAGGGCGTGTGCATACAAATCGGACGTAGACGCATTCCTGTACTGATTATCAGCAAGGTAGTAAAATATGGTCCCTAGAATATAAAATACTTGAATCTTTCTGCCAGGTGAAAACAAATGTGGAGAGGTTATCAGGTAGTCTTTGAAGTGGAGCCTTCGTTAAAAGGTTAGTGGCTCCTAGAAATTTATTAGCAGTCATAACTTATCGCAGCTGCTTTAACTCCGCTGAATTTTCAGTTGGAAATTTCGAAAAACACTAAACCTGAGTCTTGGTCTTGGGATTATTCAGACATGAGTTGCCACAACTAAAATCCGATCTCAAACTTTAGTGCATGATGGCGAGAGTTTACGGAGGAACTCTACATTTAACTTACTCGAACATGAGATCATGATTCGTCAGCATTGTCTATCTCGAACGCTTGCAAATTATGTTCCTTTGGATTTTTACCACTATGTATTTGGATAATTGCACGATCCCCAAGTCTCAAACATAGGTATGCCATTCGTGCACAGTCATTAGAAAATAAGTTACTCTTGCTTACTATTCTGCTCAACGTTTGTAAAGTCGACATAACAACGAGGTGTTATATATTTCATACTACAGTCACGTATAATCCGCCAAGAATTTCAGGTGGTCAGCCTATTTACCTCACTCCAAGTTGAATTTCTGATGCACAATTTAGATTACTTTTATCAACCATCGCAGTTGATTGCAATACACCTCGGTGAACGTCCCTTGAGTTAGATTTATGGATGTTTCAGGAAAATGAAACAGTGGATCAGTCGATCCACAAACGAAGCGAGTTACAGTATGTGGGTTGACCCATTTTTGTTTGCTAGTTCAAACAAAGTGAAAAAGCAGGTCCCTGTTTCTTCAGTGACCACTAAAAGTAAGGGCTCCGGCTGGACTTGATCCTACAGTATGATGCTTACTTGATGAGCTGTGAATCCACGCAAGAGGCATAGAAACCTCACGACTGAAGTCGTTTGTTCACTCCTACCGTGCGGAATCCGCGAAATGTGACACGATATATTATCGCTTGTTGAGAGACAGCCAAAGCCCAGGATTTCTGCCAATGGTTCTCATCCAGTGCACAATGAGTCATTTTCTCTCTGTTCACACCCAATACGCTGAACGCTATCCTGGGACGTGTGTAGTAGGTTTTTACATTCTATTTGATAATCAAATCAGACGGTACTGTAAAGAAAAAGCATCACACTAAGTTTAATCACGGTATTGGCTGAAGGTTTTGAACAACTTTGCCGCATAGTGTGTGGCGGGGAATGTTGGGGTGGCGCATGGTTAACTAACATTCTATTCTAAACTTCACTCTCATACACCAGGATTACAGAAACTATTTGTGTGGTCGAGAATTGATAGGGATTCTGAAGTTCAGCACACACGTACACATGTTAAATTAATTAATCTGATAGATTAATTTCTACCAACCATTTGGTCATGACTGTCACTAATATATCATCATATAATGCAAAAACGAACTCCTCCATTCCTATCTGGGAGTGAAAATTGTGATGAATTTCGCCACCAAGAGCATGTGAAACGTAAACAAATGTGCAATTCAAAAAATGGTTACAACCGGTTTTATGCTACCAGCTGACGTTTACACGAAAAAATATTTATGCCTGTTCAGATGCGCACATTTTTCATTGCAGCATGTGTGCGTAATCAAAAATACACCATAAATGTTACAAGTTGTTAGCAGAACACGACAGAACAACAGTTTTGTGATACACAAATAACAATACGTCGAGGGTTACTTCAGCTGAACCATGACAACTCTCCGGATAACATGTCGATGCATGTTCAAGTTTCGTTGGCAGGTAGAAACGTTTTTGAGTGCAATAAATTTTCATTGCACTATAGCGTTGACATACACAGGGGACAGATAAACGACTTCCCATTATATAAGACGAGGTTTGTTGTTATCTCTTATACTTGGTTTCACAATTTGTTACTCTTATTTTGCCCAATTCAGTCACCAAATTCCTAAATTAGATAAACCGGCAAATACACTAGTATCACTCTTAACGGGAAACAAAAATTACCCTGACATTAGGTTGACTAAGGAATGTGGTATCAAAAGTCGCCCACTCCAGGTACAACTTGATTTGACGGATAATATAGGGGGTAGGTTGGAAAAATGCCAGATTAACAAAACGTCAGAGGTGAACATCAGAGCTCTCAGGAATTTATGTAAACGCTATCAGAAGTTCGGTGAATATGAGCGTTTTCCTTAACGGGTCTCATGAGGTATATGTTCAGCAAACCGGACAGTAAACTGCTGAGAACGATTACAAGTAGTAATTTTATCGTTTGGATAGACGGACACTATGGAGATGACTGAACGAGAATTGTCTCAGTTGTTGGTGACCTACATCGTACAAGGTTAACGTCACCAAGACTGCTAAAATATGCGTCAGGTCCTGGTGAAGAGTTTAGCAAACATTACTGGGATTGTTGTGGACCAAGTAGTAACCATCCAACATTATATAACTCGGTGTGACAACATAGAACTGTGGCCCTTCATTCTTTGTCAATAAACTGGTGTAAAAATCCACAGACGTTTGGCAAGAGGCATTACGTTTACTATGCCTAATCGTTTTTCACATACGTACGTGTCTACGTAAACAAAGATTATGCGTAAACTACAGCAGTGAGCTAAATAACCATATACCGGACAATTATATTTCCATGTTTTTCATAATTATGTCTCATCTAGATCACCAAATCTACCAACCACTGATTAGTGATTCTATCACTGTTGGAATGGATGAGAACGTGAATCGTTAATGCGTAAGCGTACGTTCGACCTGAGTGCAGAGAACGAGTTTATGTCCGTATTTTGCTGTTGATGACCACCAGCGCCTTAAACCAATATCCCGAACAAATATCCCAAATCCCAAAGGATTGTTCACTACCCACGAATTGCGGCGTGACAAGATATAACAAGTCTAACACAACGGTTTGCCGATAACGCTTGTATTCACTCCGACCACATATCGGACAAAAGCAGCTAAAAGCCGCCGTAGGTATTCAATATCTTAAACAAAAATGCCACACAAATGAAAGGTGGAATGATTAGCCACACAAGTGACCCACGAGATTGACCGCCTAAGCAAGATTTCTTGACCAGTTCATGCTGGAATACAATACAGTCATCAATGAGCACTCCACTATGGCTTTCTTTTTTTAGTTTGCTTAAAGTATTGATTGAACGCTCACTTTGGATGTCAACACAGCAAGCCGAGTTCCGTTGACATTTGCAAAGGTCTTCGTGAAGCCGAATCTACCGAATATCCAAAGCAGGTGATTAGTAGCGGCCTCGGTGTTTGTTTGCCTAAAAGCCTGTTATATCCATTTCTGTAAGGTATCGGAAAATTTTGTCCATAAGGTACTAAAATAAAGTCGAAGTAGATTCCGTACCATGCCGGTGACGGACTGAAGGACGATTTCTGTAGAGTATTCGAGGTTGCCTTGAACGTCCGCTCCAATTCTTACTTTTGTCCCTATCTCTTAGGTAAATAAGGATCAGGCACCGAGAGAGTTGGTCATTGGAAAGCCCGGATTTCAGTCGTTGCATGTGGAGTTACTATAACACGGTCTGGAAAGATGCGTCACTTGCTGCCATTCCACGAAACATCTCTACAGTAACAGCTGGAAATGTCAGTTTGTTTAGCGTCCTTGACGTAATCAATCGGCAGGGCGCATCCAATTGTTCCTTTTTCACGGTTAACATATAGTTTAAAGTCCTCGTTCGTCTGTTTCATCGTTTATCATTGAATTCGATTCGTGGTGTACACGGGAATGCCCCTGGTTGATATTACGACGGCAAGCAGCAGCTCAGTAACTCTGGATAATTGTTTGGTTTTCATCTGCCGATGAGATGAGCTCTAGTTTAGTAAGACATCTACCTCAGGTCGACTTACAGGACGTTTTTAGGTGCAGTCGAGGGCTATTGATAATCTTCCAGTATCGTGCTTAGGCTGTCAGATGTTGCTACTGCTTTGGTCGGTCAACTAAGCTGTGGGCTTATTACATAATACGGGTAATCGATGGGTACACACAGCTGTAGTAACCAGTGTAATGTGTTGTACGAAAAACTAATTATACATTTCAGATTTGAATTGTACTCAGTGTCGATCGCACATGGTTTTCTTATCGTTTATGTAAATGGTATCTTATTAAAAGTACTTACTAAAATGGAACAATATTCTTGGTGCCAAGGACAAAGTTAATTTCGCTCATACGTCTACTTTCACAGCAGCGGCTATGTTCCAAAGAATGTGGTCTTTTATTTTTTATTGCAAAAAGTAGACGACTGTAAGTAACCAGGTAGAACTGTTTCAGCCCTTGAATTTTACATTGTCGCACCTCAAGAGCAAACTTTCAAAATAATCACTGGGATATCAACCTCAGCATTACTTTGATGCTCTTCACATGGAAAATTTATGTATTACCACCAGCTAGTCGTGGGACTTCCAACAGAACGCGTTCACGAATACATTGTGGATTTTCAAAATTTCGCAGAATCGATGTTAGAATTAAGATATATTCACTGGGGTCACTCTAAACACGGTATACATTCGTCTAATTCCAAGTACTCAACACGATTTCGCTGGTGACCCTGTTCCATGTAGTTCCAAAGAATAGTCAAACCATCAAACCGCGTATTGTTGCGGATCATAATGAGCTACTAGGTGCTGGACTTCAGGTTTCGAGGCTCTTCGACTGATGTACAGGGCCAGGTGTCACGGAATGTGCTAAAATCGTGGAATCCATATGCGATTACTCCTACACAGTTGTACGTTATCAAGATATGCGAATAGATATACATCGTCCAAAAATGTTGCACGAGAGCGTTAAACCAATTTCCGGAGTAAACTGTTGGGTCCAGTGACTGCCAAGTGGTGAACAGCCCTTTTGAACTTGTTAAGTTCTATCAGTAACACGTATAACGGGGCATCGAAACCGCCAATCTTAAATGTGTTTGATCACAAGAACATCACAGAGTGATGATCCAGGCACGTACATGTGGTCACCGGGGTTGCAAGAAGGTACGTCAGTTACATTTTGGCTATTGAATTTCCAATACTTACTGTCTGGAACTTGTGTTTCATACTTCCGGTACTGATGACATTCAACAAGGTCGAAATAAATGACCCTTCAGTTGGCCGATGGAAATAGAATATGACTTGCTACAGAAATTTTGCGTAAATTATGGGACCGTGGTAAACATCTTTTGGTTGACAGGTCAACTGAACATGGCTGATGGATCTTAGATTATGAAAGAAGGATCAAAGTGGAGAACGAGAGTAACATCTGAGAACTACCTATGCTGAAATGTTGTTTTAACGGCATTCTGTCCGTGGAATACTCCCACCTGATAAAGATTTGCTAATGTTCGTGGGTGGGAAAGCGCTTGTTACTAGGAAGAAAACGACCCTGGTTTTCACATCTTTGTTGATAACTTATAGTCCATAAAAACTTATTCTCCGGTGCAACATTTCCCTGCTAGGTATAAACACGGTTCTGTATCACAGGATGAACAATTAATGTACTCATTCATATATTTCCAATCACACTGCTCGCAGATACCAGGCTGGGCTGCCTGTGATTGACTGGTACAATTACACATTGCGACTGATAATTTACGCATCAACCACAATATAGTTAAGAAAGAAAACAGCGACGTAATTTTACACGACATATCCGGCACCATTTCGCTGTATCTGCACAAGTGTTAACGCAATTGGCATTGCCTACATAACACATTAAATCTGTTCACCACGAGGCAACAAAATCAAATCGCGTATGGATGAAGCTACTGAAAACATTCACACTAGGAAAGTCCAAATTCACGGACTAAAAAACAATTCATTTTGCTTTTTCAAAGTGTGTGGTGGTATTTTGACAAGCAGGATTTTAAGACTCATAGTAAGCGGTTGTTAGCATTAGTGAAAACGACCCGGAAGGTCACAATAGCATTGACTCAATGACTAGAATTCTGAAAGTTTTGCACGATTGTGGGAACCGACTGTCAACTGCATGCTGATTACGCCGGTATGTGATATTTGGCCTTTCAGACGCTCCATCCATTTTGAAATACGCCCAGTTTTCGGAGAAGGAAATTGTCTCATCGTTCGAGCGAATTACAAACCCGATCAACCGCTGGTGATTTAGTAGATAAAGTTTGGACTGGACGGGAGTAACCAAGCATCTATAGATGGAAGTCTTGAAATTTGAGTTGCGGTGTAAACAACGGCCAGTTCAATTGCGCAATACTTATGACGTTTCGTGCAGCCAACTGACATATGCGCTGTCAATATTATCTCCATTGGGAAAATCTATCATGTTCATTGATTGTGCGGCGCCTTTTTAATGTGAAACCTACAGTGAGTTCGGCCAGGTCTTGCTGTGTCGTTTACAAAAATAACAACAGTTGCCTACTATGATCCATTAAGGCCCTCCTTGTAAAAATGTACACCCACCTTCCAGAAGCAAAACGAATAGATTGTTAGTCCGTCTCCGCTACGGTAGAGAACATGGGCCGACCCGATAAATGCATGTTTTTAGCAGTTCCCTCTGGGTGCTATGTAGTTTCTTTATCTGGTAACACTAACCTATCTTGTAACACTAACCGCAGTAAGCTATTTTTGTCTTTAAGTTCATGTTACGGAAATATTGCTTTGAATGTTACAGATGTTACAGGTGTTACAGATGAATGTGAAAACTTACAACAGATATTATTTCCCATGACCTGAGGATGGACACCGTGGGTTAGCACAAGGAAGTATTTCGTTGTTTTATTACATTCACTCTTACCTTATAGTCCTGGGGATTGAACTACACAAAAGACCTCTTGAGTTCCCAGTTAACGGTTGAGGCTTCTCAACCAGGGAAGACACCTTCGAAATGTTTAGCGTACCACAAACATCTCCATGATCAGTGAACTGAGTGTAGTCTGAAAAGTCAGCGGTCAGACGATAACAAAATTTCGAATAGCCCTCTGAAAGGACACCTGTCACACAACCTCTAGCAACTCATCAAAAATTGTTTAGTAATGGCTATGTCATGGTATTCCAGATTGAATAATCCAGTTTGTGGATAGTATTATGGGCTACATCTTCACTGTGACACTAAAGATCACGCGTACTTTGTTAAACATTCCAACTCAAGGACGAACCCGAATGATTGCCTCCATATCGTTGAAGAGTATACGCCTGCAGCAGAACCGTGCAGATTTACTGAACCCGATTATCAAAAGCGTGTTCTGCATATATGTATCCCGTATCGCAAACTGCAGGAGAGAAAAATAAAAGGTGAGTTCATCGTTTAACACGTTTGGCATGTTAAAACTGTTATTTTACGCATAGCAGTACTGGAGTCGAAAGCTTATTATTCAGTAACAAAATATATCACGCGAGGCCGTTCTAGTGTTATCAGTCTCCCAACAGTCTGATGAACATGTTATATAGATTGTTAAATGAGAACTTGAGAAGACCGAATTGCCAGTGCATCGAAAAAGGTGGGTAGGTTAATCCTTGTCATTCACTGAACACCAAATAAAAGCATAGTCAAATCTTCGGTTGAAAGTATGCTAGTCATAAGTAACAAAACCCGTTTGCATTTGCTGTTCTTCCTCAGTTTTAGAACAGGGTAAAAGCGCATTATAAGTGGATCACGTTCTTGGAGGATAAGAACGAAGCTAAATTGTATGAAAACGATACAGTGTGTACTCACTGGCTGAGTGAGAACAGCCGACAACTTGCAACAACCATCAGTTTAGTAAACAATATTGTTTAACGATTTCCTTGTAACTGCGTGATAGGTCGACACCCAGGTAACGTTCGCCTGTGAGCCGTGAACACATAAGAGAAGTTACAGACAGATAAACCATTGAACACTGACCAGGGAGACGAAGACGGTGGGCTATGAACTGATGTGATCTAGAAACAAGATGTGACCAAGTTGTTCAGGCTGCATTTCTGATGTGATTCATGAAGACCATAGCGTTTACTAGCTTGCTGAGATAATGTTTATTGCTAATGTTACAGTGGTTATGTAAGCTAGACCTCCTCTGTCAGAGTACGGAATCGATGGACATGCATTTATCTGTTTTGTGGACTGTGCGAATAATTCAGACTGCAGCGGCTCCAATAAAATATTCCCGGAACAACTCTTTCATCACTAAGATGTAATAGTACTCGCGTAGGTCTGCAGTGTTTACACTGAACATGTGGATGCAGTTCGAGAAAAGCACTTGGTAGTATACACGACGTCATGCACTGATGTAACTTTACACCACGGTATAACCCACATCAGGCTCCCGAACGCGGGAGTAATTTTTCCATCTCTTATACTCGCACCCTAGCCTGGATAGCAGCGTATTGCTACCAGAAGGCCGCCGCTGCTGAAGGATACGATCAACTCTGAACCGTTTAGCTGCTGGGTAAAATACTACAAGTGCCCGCTACTAAGTATCAGACGATGGGGATCATAAAGCATGCGTGTACCAGCGGTGGACTGTTACTTACAACAAAGTGCAGAGAATAACAAAAACTAACTTGGCTATATGCGACGACAGCAAATTACTACAGAGATTACCGCCTAACTAGCAAAAGGCGCGTTTCGCTTGTCGCCTGCGTTTCTAGACTAAATCCAAACGATCAGTGTACACCGAACTGTGTTTCAAATGAGCCTGATTGACACATTCATCCACATCGGAAAAGTAATTAAGTTTACCGCATTTCCTAGTCAGTCTAGATATTTCTTGAATGCTTTCATGTCATACATTGTGGTTAGATTTATTTTTGAACTTAGACTATCACCGACGTTCAAAGTACTTTCATTTGATCGACTAGTTCAGTCGATCATCGGAAATCTTGTTGAGTTTAGGCATGCAAAAATGAAACCCTATGACTTCAAACCGTGTTATCTTAGCATGATCTGTATCGAGACAGAAGCCCACGGAAACAAATGCTATTCCTCTGCTATAGGTGCTAGGTAGACAGAAAATTATAAACGCGACGAACGTGTTTCTGAGCAATTTTGATTCACATTCAGGGAAACAACGCCACGCACTAATATTGATAAATATCTGTGAAGTCTTAAAAGTTAGGTTGTGACATTTCATGTACTTATTTGAGGTGAATGTGTCGAGTAAAATAGTGTTCCTTCAACACTGGCCCCCAAAATTTTTAATTCCGTGGAGAAAAGTTGTCACACAATCATAGAAAAACAACAGCAGTATGTCTTCAGACATTTTGTAATGGGCCACTGGGACAACATTTAGAACAATGAGTCGGTTATTTTCCAATCAGTCCTCGCCTCTTCTCTGCAAAACGTTTTCCAAGTAGTCCACGACGCTTGGTGACAAGTGGAAATTCTTCATCTATAAGCAGAAAAGAGAGAAAACGTTGGATAATACGCTGTAAATAATGTGCATTAGGTTACACAATTTAGAAGCATTTTATTTTCGACTTTACTTAAATTTCTACCCCATGTCTACAGCAGGCTTATAGAATTTAAAATATCAAACGGAACCTCTGGATTCCATAATTAACAGTTGCATCAGGCAATTTGTGATTGGTATCAAGCAAATCTCTGATCATCCATTGACATAAAACACAAAGGGAATAAACAAAGTTTATAAACGGTTGTTCCGAAAATCAGGTGGATAGTTTTTTATAGCTGCGATACAACCTTGAAGGAGGAACAGAAATATGATAACTTTTATTCTTTTGTCTTATTCAATAAGCTGATAATTGCATACCTTTGCAACACAACTTCATGCTTATTGTCCGCCGCACCACATAAAAGTCTCCTGAGTTATTTGTATTCTCGCGACAGAGGTCAATTATTTGGCCTCATCACTCTGGACCAAAGTTTAAGAGAATAACATCGATTACGTGTATGAATAAGTCGTCATCAAGTAACACTGATTGCTAGTCCACATAGAAATGGGTGAGTTAACCAACAACAAAAATAATGGAACATTCCTTCAGTTATATTTTTTAGGTTTTATCTAGAGTTGAGTTTAAACAGTTGCTGCATTACTTACCTAAACAGACTTGTAACTCCATCGGATTGTCCGTTTTGGTTAAACATTCTTCGCATAGGCTGTGCATTGCCTCAAATTGACAGCAGGTAGCCATGTCGAGGTTATATCCGGAACAAATGCTATGAAACATGGCCAAAAACACAGAAATGATAATGGATATCGCCGTGTTTCGTGCAGTTTTACACCAGTTTACAAGGCCTTCATTACCATGTTTTCACCGATTTGTTAATCGTACTTTTAACTGGTTTTGAGCGGTCGCCTAATCACTTTGAAGTCACGTGATAACCAAACTGAAGTACAAAAAAGGTATACATCCAAATACAAAAACACTATGTTTACTTCTAACTTAGATGTCTGAAGTACAGAATGCGACTAATACAAACTTACTAATCACTTTCTACAACTAACAAACCTGCAGGCCTTCAAGTTGCACAGCGTACTCCTAGAATCGATCTGGCATACACAAAGTGTGACCAAAAGCAACAAAACTCTCGCTTGAGCGTTCATTATAATGATCTGAAAAGGCAATAAAAGACATCCGTCATTTTAGTAAAGTAAAGCGCATAGGGTCAAACGATTCGTTAAATACATGCTGATTCATCCCAGTACAAACTTACATTGGTTTAGCCGACCAACTCAATTAAGTGTTGAACCTTATCGCAGTGCATTGAAATTGTAGCCTAATTTGTATGTGGTAATAAGCTTTGAAGGCGTCAGGAAAATTATACTAGATTTGCAGCTGACTCAATAGTTGACCACCGTCGTATTGTGAGTAAGATACAGAAACACATTCGACTTAAAACCTCAACGTTTTCGTGCAATGCAGCAATAGACGTTTGGTGAACATGTTTTTATATTTATAATGCGAATATAACAGGCATACTGATGTTAAGTTACTCTATCAGTGTACCAATAAATACTACTATCTTTGATCAATCTAATCAACTTGGCTTTTAAAAACGAAAAATTTCCTTGATCCGTTGCAGTGAACTAAAGATTATACATCAATTTCGTGTCTCGTACAATATGTACTTTCAAAACCAATGAAATACATGGGGTTTGATGGAGAAACGAGGAGCTGATGGATCAGTCCTGTAGGATTTCATCAATGTTACCTACCTTGTAGAAGGTACAATATGATTTGTTGAGTATCCATCTCAACTTTATTTTTAATATTCTGGAAATAAGTCAGTTGGAGGTTTTCTTGCTAGCTGATCTTAATTAAAGCGAACTTGGCCTGTCACTTTGGCCAGCTTGTCTGATCGTCTGTTTTCCTCTTGATTGCAGCCTACTTTACAGTGATCACTAAAATATTTCCGAGTTTGAGTTGGTTTTATAAATAGATGGCATTTCACTTAGAAACCTTTTTTGACCAGCTTATGCGGCAACAAAGTTTAGTGATGTGTTGTGCAGGTACTAACTCACTTACAACTAAATTGTATCGTTCAACTCAAATTCTGTAAAGTTTGAGGATCAGTTCGGATGTTTAGGGCATTTACTGAAACTTTAAAACAGCCGAGTCTGTCTTGTGACCCAGTATTTATTATAAAGTTACATGTTGAGGCGGTGTATTTCTTGTGTGGCTAACGACCACATTTTTCCGAGAGTGGAAGACCGGTTTTACGGTTGTTGTGACTCAACAGACGTGTGTAATTCATGAATCTGGACCACATATCCCGAAACAATTGTTAAGATTTGCTGGTGTTTACGCACTTGTGAAGTAGTTGTACTTCACACCTTGAAGTCATTGTTGTGCGTCCAATGCTTGTTGTTTGCTTATTGACCGCACTTGTTGCAGGCCTGAATCTAATTGGTTCCTCCTTAATACATTTTTGTGCAAACCTATTCTCATATGTATTGGTGTTTCATAGTTACTTACAGAAAATGTAACTAAGTTCAAGATTTTCGATGAGCACGATGAACTGGATGAGACAGCCATTTCTACTCCCAATCACCCACCATTCAATGTACTGTCAAAGTTATTTTTGTTCATCAACAAATCAAAAAAAAGCACTGACGCACCACACTTGTGTGTTCACACCTTGAACCTTTATTGATCAAGAAGGTTTATTGTTTTAATAAAGCCAGGTATTAAGCCTTCCGCACCACAACCGTATTTTCTTGCAGAATACCCACTGTTCAATTGTCTAAAGTTTTACTTGAATTACGGCATCCTCAAATGAAAACAACTGTTTATGAGAAATGAATGAAGCAGCTAGCATTCTATTGCATTTATTATTAGAAAAACGCTTACCATTTGATGTTTTTAAAATACTCTAATCCTGTGACAGCTGACAGCAGCACATGAGGTTGCTCAATTAACTAAGTTCTGATCAGTCTTGTTGATAGAAGTTCATTGTGTGTAACTCAGTGACCAACGTATGGTTGCAACTTCATTGATAGATATCCTAGATATACGTAGATATCAGTCTATGTCTAATAAATTGCACACTTGTTTGACTGAAGTAGAAGAAACGTGTTTTTCTTAACAACTAGAACTGCACATTGAGAGAAATGGGCTGAAAGTTTTGCACATCAATGTACGTCCTACGAAATTATTGCTTGCTTGCTGCAATCAAGAGGAATTATGTTTGCGCTGACCACCAACCTGACTACTATGGATAAAATAATGCCCATTTTTCGAAACAGTACAATCTTCGAAGCCGTTTTGTAGCTGGATAAACTTATCAGGACAACAGTTTAATATCTTTTTGATATCAGATCATATGATCTTGACTATTTTTAGTGAAGGTTGCCTAACATTAACAAAACCCTACTGGTGAGCTGTAACAAATGCAAAACTCGAGTCTGGTGTTTTTCTGCAAAGAGGCTGGCTGAAAAATCTGTCTGAATAAGAAAGTCGTGATCGAACATGGGTGACTTTCAACTTGAAAGCAACCAAATCTCCGACTACTCATCAATAGTCTAACAGGTCGTCCAACAGGTTTGATGCGTTCGGAGATTTCGACTAATCTGGGGTGTCTTAATCGCTGGTTTATCGACTGAAGTTAACAAGACAATTATTATGTCTCCTCTCGAGGCTGTCGGACAACCTGACCATTACACACAAGCTAATCAGGTTAAGCGTTCAGATATGATTATTTAGTTGTGTTTAGTGAGAGATCAATGGTGTAATAGTAAACACGGGTATCACATAAAAGCGCTGCCGGAATGTAATTTCCAGCCGTGGCATGGGGATGCATAACTGACCAGAGTGAACCTCAAATCACGTGTTTCTATTCGAATGAGGCTGGTTGCAGAGTCTGTCTGAATGTAATGGCTGCAAACAAGTATGAGTGATGTTCAATTTAAGATGGTGTTGCTCCTGTTTTGTATCCGGTGGAGTTTATCAAAGTTATTTGACTAGTGTGCTCTCGATATTTTACGAACCACCTTTTGTTCCAACAATGCTGATAAGAGCTTGAAAAATGGAGCAAGCTAGTCTGCTCATTTACCCAACTTATATGAACTAATTAGCTACTATTGGCAACAAGGAGTAGTAAATTACTAACAGGATAGTAAAGATTCTAATCTTTTACACACTACGTATTGTGTTTACATGAATGTGGTGCTGATAGAGTTGTATCAACTGTGTGTTTCATTGCTGCAATTTAGTAACGGTAACCGATTATAAAATATAGGTTTAACATCTTGCTGGTTGACCAAGTTGCTCGCTTAGTTTGATTTTCAAAATAGACCGTGCAGACCGTTACATAAAGTACGCCTACTGTGTTAGAGAATCATAAAATATACTACTCATTTTCTATTTCAGAGTTTTGGTTATGGAGGTGAACAAACGATAACAACTTACCAATGTCCAGAATCGAACTTGTTGCCTTAGCTACCGAGTGTGTGAATGTACCAATTTAAAGAAGTTGTGCTGGTCGGTGATTGGTTTGATAACAGAGATATTATTTGACCAATTATCAACCGACTTATGCTCGATGAACAGACAGGTAAATTCCGTTAGTTGAGTGTAATATTTTCTCAATCTCCGGAATGGAAATGGTCGAACCGTGAAAATTCTTCTGTTTCGGAATGTTTGAATGAAAATCTGTTCTAATTTAAGCGATTAGCGTATATTTTATACAAAACTGTTTTAACAATTGGTTCATCAAAATGGTTAAAATACTGGTTTTCAATACCACATAGAGAGGTTCAGTAGACTATGACCACTCATAATTCCGCCAAACATCATGTGTTGTGACGTCTGTGGTAGCCACAAACGGATTACGGGTCATCTGAGTTCATTTAATGGACAACCACACTGTCTTATTTCAACCGGCTGTTAACTTTCGTCATGCATTCCTTGTCACTATGTTTAGACTTCGTCACAACAGTGATCTGCAATTTACAACCCTGTCTTTATGTGGCATCATCAGCCTGATTTGTCGTGAATACCATTCAGTCGTCAGCAGTATACTGGCAGTAACCACTATTTACTGTTAAGTCTGCCCATTATAAACACTTTGTATCATCTTGTTAGTGAAGAGCAATGAAAGACGAACGAACTACGCTTCCACTGAGCAACCTAGTTACTGTTGTAATTTATACAAAATAAACGAATCTTTTTTGTAAACGTCCTGTATAAGTGGGAACAGATTTATCAAAAAAACGAAGCTAATGATTAACCTTAGTTTGTTTCGGTCCTACAGACGCCCCTACTGAAGTTACTCACGATCGACGGTTCCATTTTTGTGTGATGATGTACAAAAAGAATTAATTTTGCCAACAGAGTTCAACAATATCGGTATCCTAGTTATATTTTCACTGTCGCTGGTAGGAAATACAAGTCACACAATGGGAGAAATACCCCGTAAATGCCTACAATCAAGGTGCTTTTATAGCATTTTCATGAGAGTTAGGTAAAAGTCTGATGTATTCAATGACACAACTGTCATTTTACTAAAGTTTCCCCCACAAAACCTAGTGACTGATTATTGCTTGTTTTGTAAAAAGTTTGCAGTTCTTCGACTACGACGGTTTAACGTTGTGCGGTTAGACAGGCTGACTTTACTTTGCGTACAGACTGCACAATGATGTGATATTATGACTTTCTAAGTACATAACATAGTTTGAGTTATCACCCGTTATGCTGTTGTAAATGACCAACTGTATGCAGTTAGATCGGCATACACATAATGACTTTAATTAAACAGATTAATCCGCAGAAAGCAAGGGTAAATACTGTCAGGTATCGTCATTGTAAACTATGGAGATCGTGCTGTCTTTCCTGCAAACGAACTGGTTGCAAAATTTACTTTTTCTTATCTTTTCAGTTTGAAATTTTGTACACTTAAACAGTTTAAGCCAAGAACCAATGGAGTTAATACAAAACCTTTTTGAACACAAAACTGCATTCAAGTTCACAGTGAAAACGGTTATTTTAATTGGGAGCAATGCCAGAGTAAGAAGTACAAAATTTAACAGATTGACAACTGCGTTGCCGACATGACCTTCTATGGTACGCGGTTTCAGCCTGTGTTATGAATGTATTGATAAATGGCCCTCCTATACAAGAAGTGTGTAGAGCCTCAGGAGAAAACGACCAGGATGGCTATTATCGCTCATAGGGCAAGAGAGCTATGCGCATTCTGTTTCCAGATCACTAGAATTTCATTTCGTTTGACAAAAACGCACTAGAGAAAATCTGCCAATATTGGCTAGTCTATCTGTTTATTTGATGTGTTAACCGTTAAAATCTTTCACCTATTTGGTGGAAACACGTAACACTTATTTTGCTTAGGTGTAAAATCGAATGGAATGTTTGGATGCGACATGGTAACGTCATCTATTTGAAATCCATGTGTCATGAAAATACCCCGTAGAGTAGGATTCAGTAATTGTCGTCTAACCATTTCGGGGCGCAGTACTACTCTGAGTGAATATTTGTTCAACAGGATATAAAATATCAAGAATTTTCACATTAGTTATGAAGACGTCTTCTCCAACAATTTTGTTTAGTTAGTTCATATATTTTGCTGGTGAACTGGAGATGTTAATTATTCACGATTTTTATTTCTGTTGATACAAAAAATAAGCGGGTGACTGGCTTTCTTTTATGGTCCAACAAAACTTAGAAAGTTGCGTTGATGTTAATAATTAACATAAATTCTTTAGGTTTACTCATTTGCAGTTTGCGCGAAATGACGTATCCCTGATGATCTCCGGTCGAAAAAAATATTTCCGTCTAGTAACTCCGTTTGAAGTTACTATTCACAAAGTCAGTTTACCTATAAGATAGAGGATAAGTGAGAAAGGTGATCATTCTTTATCAGTCAGAACCTCCAGAAAAGTTGGGCACGTATGTCAGGCAAACACCACACGATAGACTGGGCCATCAGTAATAACAATATTATCTTCACACTGTGTTGTAAATTGCCACCCTTCTGAAGCGTTGATTATTCATAAATCAACTGCACCAAATGATACTAGACGCATTTTTTGGAAGTAGACGTAAAGATGTCTAGAGGTGACGTAACGGTCACTATTATACTGTGGTAACCAGTGCATATTATCACTTCAATATAAATACAGTGATCATCACCATGTCCCCATGGGATTATCCGATCAAAGAGAGGGAGATTTGGATCTCATCTGCAGTATTCCTCCTAACATCATACCCATACCTAGCATAATTGTTACATACTTTCTTAAATGAAAGAATGGTGGTATAACAGGATTGGCCTGTTGTGAATATATGCCTGGTGGAATGAAAAGTTTACCTCCCACCTCATGAGTAGGTGGGATGCCGCGAAGATTCGCAACCTGAAAGGCGGTTGCTCTACAGATGCCTTTGAAAAGAATACGAAGTGCACAGTTGTCCGACAGAAAATCTGATAAGGGCCCTAATGACTATCAGATTAATATTTTATGACAAGTCGGCTGCTTCAGCCAAAATCATGCTTTGTTCTTCACGCAAACGCATTATTAACAGTGGATTGTGAAATCAGGGATCTGAGAATTCACGGATTTCCAAGGTACTCATAAAACGGACTTTCTAGTAATTTAGCCTCCGCGAACTATACTAGTCAATTATCCCGTTAAACAGACCGAGTATTGCATACACAATGTTCAGTGTGAATCAACTATTCGGTCACACAGTGCAGTTTGTGGGTAATGACAGATTAGCCAGTTGACTGCCCACGCAGTTTAAATTCATCCATATGGATTACCTATGTCAGGATAAAATGACATGTGCAGTTTGTTGCCATAGTTTATTACAGACAAAACAGAGGCTGTAAATTATTTCAGACGTCTTGAAAACTAACTGGAAGTAGGCAGTTATGGTATCCATGACGAAATAGAGTAATACAACTGGTGGTTATTCAACAGTCGAAATATGCTAAAGGTCTTGTAGTTATTCTCACAGTTTCTGACCATAACTTGCGAACTCGATGGTCATTTCGGCTATTCAGGCAGGCTGAAATTCTGACATGTTTCTGTACTCATCCACGATATCAGACTGATTTAAGGACTTCAGTTAATCAGAGGTAAACGGCATAAATAAACCGCTAATGCGATATTGTACTCAGGGCTTTAGCTCCTGGGTACGCATGTAGAGTGGGAAAGTTTAATTCTGTACATGAGGTTTACTACTTTTCCCCGAATGCTAGTCCGTAGTAAATCGAGCATTTCTTATGTAATTGTCCTTCAGACATACACTGCAGTATAGCCCAATGACCACTTTTATCTTGTGTATTTGTTTCATGAGAGATTTTAAGCGTAGAGATTGACTTAATGCTTGACGTGTGTGAACCGACAGGCGAGGATGTAAAGTATATACATTCTGTGTACACTGTGTTACAAAGATTCATCCACCGACATTTCAACATAATTTTAGAAAGCAAGTCAAACACAACCATTTCTGGCCACAAACTGTTAGATCTTACAAAACGTTACGTCAATATCTGCTTCGTTGCTCTGTATGAAAGGGTTTATAGAAAAAATAAGAACTGGCCTAACAAAATTATACGCCTTATCTACGCGTCGCAATTCTACGCTTGAGGTATATGACGTGCTTTCGCCGTTTGTCCCAATATACCGGCACGCTGATTGGGCAGGTTTTTTTATAAGCAACTCCATATGGATTACAATGCTGTCTCCTACAAACTCACTTCAACCAACCGTTAGTTCGCTTGATTCAAGACATGCAAATCAAAGCTACGACTTGGTCAGTCCAAAATTATGATTTCTGAAAACAGTAGTCAGACTCCAATGACAGTGCATGAGTGAACAAAGTGTTTTCTTGGTAATAGTTGGAAATCTGTAACAATTTGAAATGAATGGAGGAAAAAGTCCGAGTGACTGCACCGTATAGTGACTGACTTCGATTATAACCATAGGTTACTTGTGTTGCATGCGATTTATGATAGTTAATCAGGAAATTCGCTGTTGTTCTCAGGTTTGGGTATCTTAACTGTTGGGACCTCTGACTTACTATTCTAGACAAAATGCTAATTCTTTTCACGTCTTTATAATAACATGTACAGTTGGAACAAAAATTATTTATAATGGCTCAAATATTTCTTCACAACCTGAGGATGTCAACACTGTTCTGTTACACTTTGTGGACCTGTTTAACGTTTTGGCAGCCTAATTGGGTGTTACTCCAAGTTCAAAGTGAGTATTCCGTGCTTAGATAACTTACAGTAAAAGCTTAGATGTAGAGGGTTCATTACTGTTAGTCTCAAGTTGCACTATGTATTGGAAGTCTATTCCAGTATCGAAGGTTAACTTGTCACAATATTTGTTTAGCTACATGTTGAGGGCTGACAGAAAGTTTCTGGAGAGTGGCAGCGGTTACTCAACCAATCCTGTGCTTTTAGTTAACTAAAGATAAAACACATCATTCGTACCAGTAAATATTTCATTACTGTGGACCTCTTGGAGGACTGAGATACCGTTGTTCCCTGCAGATGTTCAGGATGCTGGTACTGACCTGTGGATTAACTGTTGTCCGAAGTAAACCACGAAATTGAATTCCAACTGATGTATTTTCTAGCAACCGAAGGTAACTCTATCTTTTTGTTGTTTCTTCAAAAGGGGTTGAATTAAATGTCTGCGGAATTGCGACGACTGCAATCGATTGTGAGTGATATTCAATTAATATAAAATCGAAATCTCCTACAACTCATCAGTAAGTACAACCTTAGCATTGCCTGATGATCACGAACCCGGTTGTTTTATTTTACGTCCGCCAATTTTCCACCCACAGGTAGCTTAATTACCCCGTGTTAATTAGCATCATATGCAGTTATCCTTGTAATATGGTGAAGTTGTAATTGTGTTGAATATGAAAGTTTGATGTTTCACGATCAGCTGAAGCGATTGAACTCTCCGCTGACACATTTCAGTTTCTTTTAACTTCACTGACCACCTGCCCACTTTGCAAACTTTCTTGTAAGCTACCAGAAGTAGTTGATTGGATCTACGGCGTTCTCACCTTAGTTCACTGGTGTCTAACTTTCAGAACTACTGAAGCGTGAAATTAGTTTAGCCACATTCCGTCCGTTGCTTATATTGTCCAATTAAAGGTCGTATCAAATGCACGTAGGAAATCTCTGTCTAACCTGCTTCACCGTTTGCACTTCCATGCCCGCTGAACCACTGAATGTATATCCGAAACAAAACTAATAGTTTATCAAAAGTGCTATTCATAGGATCGTCTGCATATTTCCATTATTTTACTCGATATTGCTAAATTTATTTTTTCCTATAATTATCAGTTGCTGAAGAAAGTGAGTTCACTTAGATGTTTGTTATAGTAGTACATGAGTATTTTGAATTGGTTCAATTTTCAAACGGGTAATTTGGCATAACTCCAATCCGTGACCTGTTGATAATAACCACAAGTGAATTGACTATACTTGTAAATGATTGTACGATTATTGATTACAAAGTTATGATAGTGGAGGCACAAATGAATGTTAAAAATCACTCACCAAAGCTTCAGAATAACTAAAAAAAGAAAGCTAAGCGTTAGTTGTCTAGAACAGTGAGCTTAGTTAAGCGAAACGTACCCCAGTTAACATTTTAATATATAACATCTTGTGCAACCGACGAGATTATCGGATTCCCATCTCAAAACGGATGCTTACGTACACAAAATGACTGGTTCTTGTTCAAAAACATTTCGTAAATGTGGCGACATTGAATCTCAAGATTTCAAATTTCAGTCTGTGAAACAAGTCTTCTGATCATTGTTCGCTTATCCGCCGTACATAAGCATTTGCTAAACATTTATCAGCTCACTGAGGCCGTTAAATAGTTCACGACAATCCTTTGACCACTGTTTAGCGTTTCATCTAGTATTGTGTTCTCACGTGGGTCGAGTACATTTATCTACTGCGTCGCCTCTACCTAATAAGCTAAATGACCATAGCAAGTGCACTACGACCATTTTTTAGATGGGTTTGTACGTGATGTGGAAATGCAGCTGACGGCAGTTTGTCTCTAAAAGGCAACAGTTGGAGCCCTACGGTCGTTAGAAGAGACCGGAAGTTCAGGTGAAAATAGGGACTAAGTTGACAAAAGGTAGTAGACAGTTTATCTATGAAGATGGGAAGTGATCATGAGCCGTGGCCCTGACTACAAATCAAGACTATAGACAAAGTTTAAAATTGTCATAAAAATTGAGTAAGGGTGAATAAACCTACAGATGCAAACAACATGGACCGGTCGGTGTATCTAATAAGTTTACCTAAGTACTTTGGGAAAATGTATAAGAATCAGAATATGCTGTCTGTTTTTCCAATAGATCAACATGCGTTTGAAGCCAATTACAATTACACACTTTTGGAAGTGAGGATTGATAGTTTGCCAGGTATATTCATTCCTTTATACGTTTCACTGATTGCCGATTTTTACAGTTAGTTTGTAAGCCTTTTACATTCAAACGTGGTGGCATCATCCTTGCGTGACTTTGAAAGTATACGGTTGAACGCTGGAAACTATTGCACTTTATTAAGACCCATCTTCTTCCTTTTCCTCTTGTTATTCAAGTAATTGGCAAATAACTTGATATCTTTCATGGAGGTAAACAGCAAATCACCCGACTAAATGAGAAAATGTAGATATCAGACCACAGAATTAACCGTTTCTCAGTGACAGAAAAAACCCGAATGATTTTTCATGCAGTGCATCCTTGGGCTACGATAGATAGAGATTAAGATGTGGCGATTTCAGGAAAGATACACCGTGGCGTATTACGTCCTGATAATCATTGTCTGTTTGACATCAACAGCTTGCCGGCTTCTACGTTCGAGCATGGATAAACTCAACTTCTCCGTCAAGCAAGGTTGATGTGAAAAAAATTGAGCAAATGAATTGATTTAGTCAATACGAATATGTGTGAACCAACGAAATGATCACACTTATTGTCGAGAGATGTAGCATACGTTTAAATCGTATTATATCTATAGTGAATTAGGATAAGTATAGTTTTCTGAAGAATTACCTGTTTCCAAAACGAATCTGTTGACTTGATATCAGGAAGAAACAAGTTACCTGTTTGAGGAAACGTGATTGATAGCTAGTCTGACAAACTAGCTTTTATAAAAGCACTAATGATCCATCCAGTTCATTCTTATTATTCTTTCTGCTTCTGCTCTCTCTGTTCACTTGAAAATGCTGACTCCGACTTCCGTCAGGCCATTTTTAAAAATGCTTGTTTATTTTCCCTCTGATTTACTGAACGTACTCAGTGCTGCAATCTAAACTAAGCTGTGTCTCCATTCTTTCAAATCACACTACTTCTGTGCTTTTATCAAACGAGAAATGACACCATTTTCTCTGTGTTTGGCGTTATTTACTACAACTTTTCATAAACTGAAAATCGACTGCATAGTCAACTGTTGTTGAAGAGCAAGTGGCGCAATGAAAACAACCGAAATGACCCGGTATAGTTAATAATAAACCAGCGTACGGGATATGTCATATTGACCTGCCTATTTCTTATGGATTCCTGCCTCGGTATTCATATACCCCATTAATCCACATAAGTTTACGTATTATATGAGGAAGGTTGAGTGAAACGGATTACTCGTTTTCGTGCAAATGTAAGCATAGGTTTTCTAGATCATTGTTAACTAAAAGGACATTTGGTCGTTGAAAAGTACTCCGGACGACATTTCCGTTGACATCGAAAGAACCGTTCTAATGAAAAAGCATGCCAAATAAGGCCTAGCCCAACTCTCTTAGTATAGCAAAACAAATCAAACTCAGCAGCTGGTGCAACAAATCCCTCTATGTGGAGTAGAAAAAACGTGGTACATTCAGACAAGACTAGTAATGAATTCGACGATAATCTCGTCTAGTACCATTGGCATAATTCCTATAACTAAGCTAGCTTGATATGAATTACAGGTGAACGATTGTCGACATGTTAGTAAATCCAGCCAAAGTTATCTCACTCGCAAACCGAAGGAAGCACGAATGTGCTTACGAAAACCTGACTTATCATGCGTTCAGCTTAATGCTTATGTTTGTGTGTGTTTGTACACGCAATTGTTAAAGTTTTTGTATGCTTCACTGTTTACCCGCCAGAAAACTGGCCAACTGGCAAAAATAATAGAAAAAATGAACTTGCAATAAGTCAACTGAAATGTTTGTTGGTTTCCGATAACGGAAACTGAACCTTCTGAAAATCGGTACTCTAATGGAAGCGTTAAAACTGGCAGCGTGTGGTAAGTTAAGATGATAAACCGACCGGCATACAATCAAGTGTGAGCAAAGAATGGAAAAGTACGGATTCAAAAACGAGCTTGCTGTTTTCCCTTTTGATTGCAGTGTGTTTGAGTTCTGTATGTGAGTCGTAGGGTCAGTTACTGTAGCACGTGATCAGTAGTCGTTTTTGGTAAATATTCGCTTCTAAAGCAGAAGCTACCTCAAAACAGATAGACAAGTGGCAAGACTGGATAGAATAATAAAACTTTAACATCCGCAAAATGTCCGGACGCTTGGTTACGATTAACGCGCTAATGATGCCTTGGAAAATGTGTTCAGAATCTCTTTAAAATCTTAGCGGATATAAACCGTCAAATGTTGGTGCCTACTGGTTGGTCATGGGGACTGCTGGTGTCAAAGCGATACACTGACTAGATATGATGGTTTCGCCTTCCTTTATGCAAGGTTCAGCCTCGGAGAGGTAGTGATGACGCACTTCATACAACTTGTCGAGTTAACTAGTTTAGTAGCTCCGTTATGGCAAAATCAATAACATTTTCATGGCAAATACAATTTTTTGACGTTCTAACTACTCAAAAAGCTATTCAAAAACATGCGTTGTTTGGAATCTCTGCCTTGTGTGGCAACGGATAATACATTTAATTAGGCATCGGAAGCCCGCACCAATCTACTCCAACATATGTAGCCGACACTTCATCCCAGTTCAACCGATTGGTTCGTCCATCAACATTATATCCTTCAAGTCACATACGCTCATGGGATTTATCCACTAGTAAGGGTCAGGTAGTTGGTTTGGAGAAAAATGGAATTAGTGTTACATCTGAAGACTTCACACATCTGTTGATCCAGTGCGGTAATTCATGAAGCTTCATGGGCATGGTCCCATTGACTAGTGATCCAAATCTCTAACTACACACGTCGGATTGTCAGGTAATATTCGAAGACTTGATTAATTGGCTGATAAAGCTTCTACAGTACTTACTGGATATTGGTTATCGTGATCGAATCACTGTGATGGATGTGATTGTTACAAATGAACCGAATGTGCTTGACATTAGCACTGAAAATCAGAACACTTATGGAGAGCAAGCCACACATCCTGTGCTCTCTACGCGCTTCCGTTGGGAGCACGACGCGAAATGAAAAATCCGGAACGAGTCGTGTGATAACTGATACGAGTTCTGATGGTTGGTTCGTTTTGCCGCGTACCGGCATCCCCTGGGCGTATTCCGAATTTCCACTTCGGACTTGGGTGTTACGATGCAGCTTAATGGATCAAATGTTCATGGTGCCAGTGTAACTATCTATCTTGAAAACAGGTTCGACAGAGTGTTATGAGGCGGGCTTTTTCGACCTGTTCAAAAGCCTCACTGTCTTATGTTAGAAAATCATATAGACTTCCTGGGTCGCCCCGGTTTCGTAAAGTTATCTAGGTTCCAGCACTTCAGGTATTACACAGTCTAAGTCACTTAACGTGAACTAAGTGAACAGTGATAGACGTTAATATTATGTCCGGGTTACCAACGCTGTTAAGTCGAGTGAGTACAACATGTATATATGAATGGTCCTATATAGGTTCATCAGATTATCCAGTATTTTAGAGGGAAGAAACAGGTAATTGTTTTCTTGATGTGTCTTTTTTGGGCTGTTTAGGTCGTCAGGCCAAATTGTCATCAAAGCAAGTCAACTTGATCAAGCTAGCACTCGTTGTTCAGAAAACTTTTGTAACTACAGTTGAAGGTTTACCGAATGCACACGACTGATGAAACCGTCTAAGATGTATTAACTTACTGAATTAAGGTCATTTGAAACTGCCAATGGAAACACATTATTGAACAGCAGTGCGGTACGCAACAGTTTGTCAAATTATTGACTTGGTCGACGGTGAGTACGTGGGAAACGAGCTCTTTATCGCTGCCTTCTCCAGTTCATATAAAGCAAAAGGAATAAACAAGCAAAGAAATTTTGCTCCCCAAGATAGTATGAGATGGAAATTTTTTCACATAGTACGGAATGTTAAGTTACGGAACATCCGTAATTACGGGTTTAAACTTGTTCGGCACATTTTAACCCCTCATGAATTAACTGAGTGAAATTATATAATAGATTCTATCATTGGGGGTAAACTGACAATAAATCAACGAGAGGTAATGATGGGGAAAATGAACTGAGTTCATTGGGCTAAGTTGACAAGCGCATAGTGAGCGCTTTTGTTTTTGAGAATAATTAATGAATGCTACCTGCCTCCACACCATGATGAACCAAGTAAACCCAGTTTTACGGCCAACGTTACCGTACACCATATAACATGGAAAAATTGTGTGAACTGTACCACACGTATGAGGTTGCTGTAATAGCTTCAGTCAACTAATATGGATTTGTTTAAGGCTGTTTAAATACTGGACGTGTGACATACAGTTGTTGAAAGCCTATTCCGTCGTTCAACATTGTAGTCTTTTAAAAGGGACAGTAAATGGCAGTCTTCCAAAGGTGAATGTCCACTTTGTACCACTTTCGTGCCGTGCATTCCCACGTGAGCTCCATGTATGGCTCTTAGTTGTGTAGTCGTCTGCACCGATTGACTAAGGAAGTTGCCGACTGATGGACATAAACAGAAAGGTTGTAGTGTAATTTGGTCGATTTAGACTGTTGACGTATAGTTGAATCCGTACCCAGTAGTATATAATGGAATCCATTATCAAACATTTGCACGTGGAACATGTATCCTGTTTTTTTCAGTCGTTTCATACTGTCAGCATTTTGGACTCTGAGGGTTGCACATGCATCACGCCGTATCGGTGACTGTGTAGTGTCCAGCGATGTAATCAACTACGGTGGCAGGCAAGCCGGACACTGTGAAACATGAATATCAATCAGTAATGTCACTTACATTGAAATCCCATTCACACATATGTATTTACGCTTCACACCACACACTTGTTTGTACATAATGGTCACACATTGGACGTTAAAACATAGTAAAATCGAATCGCCTTATTTTAGTGGTTTGCACCGTACGTCTAATGTGAGTGTGTTTCTCAATAGGTCACTGACGAGCAAATATTGAATGCTGAGAGCCCAGTCACATGTTCTCTTCAATGACGTCAGGTTCTTCAGGATATCTAGATAGGAGGAACAACAATCGATCTGGCTGTTAACATTTAAAATTAGACAAGTGATCGGTTCCTGCAGAAGATAATCGCGAATCTTACTGACAGCACATATTTCACCTTCAGGCAAAAGAAGCTTCCCTGAGAAGACTTTGGGTATCAGAGTTTCATCCAGAGTTAGAAAGTTGCAAACATGTTCTTTTCCAGTGCCATCTTCAGGTTCAAAACAACACAGTGCACTCAGGCTTAGACAGGACTGATTGCCTCGTAATGTGGTGTGTTGATAATGTCATTTAAGGATTACGGATACGTTTACCTTAGTTGCAGTAGACAGCCTTCATGCTAGTGTCAACCAAGAATAATTGTGTACGCGTATTCTTTCTGTTAGGCGCTGTGTTACGTGACCAGTGTAGTCTGTTTCAGAGTAACGAGCAATAAGTGAATGGTGTATAGTAGCCTTACTGAGCTAGTGAGCCAAAATCGTAAGCTAGACATGGAAGTGAACGGTAGTCATAGCTCTGTGGCGTTAAAAGTGGTTCTCGTTACCATGTTTAGAATGTTGGTTTACGACGAAATTAAGACTTCAATTTTACTTCGGCAAAAAACCATGCTGACGGCCTTTCATCAGGCATGTGTCCTGGGTCTCCTACAACTGGACCTTATGAGCTAAGGATGTATCAACGTATGCGGAAGCACAAAGCATTTCACGAGACGGCTTGCGTTTTTCGGTCAGCCTGCTATACGTGTAAATTCCTTAGAATCAAGGAAATTCTGATTCTGTTTCATTGGAACAAAGCCACAAAAACTGGTAAACCAACCATTCCATGTCCGCATACTGCGCCATTTAAGCTTAAACAGTCGACCCATAACTGGTGTAACAGAGTTGGGTGTACGAATGAGTGTCAGAGACTCAGTCAACTTTAAGCTGAACATCACTCACAGTTGGTCACAGTCTTCGCATTCACATAGGCTCTCCAGCCAATCCCTTCGCAAGATGAGTGCTAGACTCGAGGTTTGCTTTTGTAAGAGCTCGTCAATAGCGTATATCTTTCCCACAGATGGGACTTGAACCCCATAAGGTAATTTACAGACATCCGCGGTTTTTACGACGGTAGTACGCAGTAAGTGTGCATCATCTCATGTTGGAAAACCGATTCTTAGATGACCCTCAAAAGGCAAGCAGTGGCAGCCTTAAATTGGGGAGGTTAATCTATTCGAAAACGGTCATTTAAAATAACGTTTGATATATAAAAAGGGTCATACAGAGAAACTAATCAGCGTTCACTATTTTATATACATATCCACTTCGGCAGTTTCGTCGATCAATTTCATTTATCTTCAGAGAGGGAATTGAATACATGAGTATATTTTTACTGACAATAAAATTGCTACAACTGATCGGCTGATTCCATAAACTTCATTGATCTTCACAACTAAATGGACTCGTTAATTCAGCATTCACAAAACGCATCCAGTAATAATTTGGCTTTGGTGGGGTGAAAGCGTGTAATTTCCAGGTCAGTTAAATAAATGTAGGCTTATGAACACTAAATAACTGGTAACCAAGACCGTCAGAAGCAGTGCTAGGTTGGTCCACTGGGTGTTCTGGGCAGTCATCGCATATCAAATTCCATAACCGAGGTTCACCTTTTGATAAAGCCTCAGGTCCTAAAAAGCGTGGAACTATTTATTCCCTCAAGTGGTCATGCATTCTGATATTCGAGAAATGATTTCTATGCTTTCAGAAGAAACAGCCCGGACGAGTGAGAAAGGCGATTTGGTTGAGTGCACAAAAATGACACCTAACGGATGACTTGTATGGGAGTCTCGTTTAGTGTTGTGAACCACTGAAACGAAGCACGTTTAGCTTTAATCGTTTATCGGACAGTTCAGAGTGGAGCAGAATTTCACTGTCTCATCTGACCGTCTTGTTTAACACACTAACCTGAGTGCTGGACAAATACCCAAAAAGAAAAAGCTGTCTGCTGAAAGTTGGGCTAACGAACGATGAAGCATTTGTGTTAGCATGTACGTTCATCCATAATTGTCGCTTCAAACCAAAATAGTTGTGTGCTAATCGGATGATAACGTAATCAGTGACAACTCATTCGTACGCGCTACGTTTGAAAACACATTACTTCCGGTCGGTGAACATGTTGTTCATTTCTCCTAACGATGATGACAGAAATAAAAGGTGTAAATTTCAACATTCAGACCGTGCGAGTCGGTATGTAAATCGCACGTAAACTGTATCGCCTTCATTCAAAGTTCGTGTATATTTGCCACACTGCGCTGTATTGGCAACCCCCGCCAGTAGTGACTGAATGAGCTTGTCGTTGCGATTTGTGCCTTGGTATGTAGCGTTTGATAAGTATTATTCATTGGTTCCGCCAACACTGTCTACATCACAGTGCGTCCACTTGATTTGCCAAAGTTCCATCGAACACGTTGGCTGACAATTTTCAAACGCTTGACGGCAATAGTCGGAATGTCCATTCATGTGCTGCGTTGAAAAGCAGTCCATTAACGCGAAATTCTTAGTGCACATTTAGTAAGTTGGATAGGTGATCATGCGTTTGCCTTTATAAATCAGAATTATAACTCAAAACATAGTGAGATTTCCATTTGAACACCCTGTCAGTTTCTGGCTGAATCTGCCCATTTGGATAGTGTTTCTTTCGTGGTGTTTTTCATCACTTAACGCTCATTCATTCATGCTTCTTCAGTTGTAATTTGTTCGAATTCTTGTTTCGTACAGTCTACTGGATACTGGTTTTGTTTACATCCGAAGACCCCACTAAGACATTCCGCTGACTGACGAAACATTCACATTTGTGTTTGCTATGACAGCAAGTACAATTTTATTTCTTATAATCCGTGCTCGAAAAAATCAAAATTATGCTGGGTATATTGGGAAAGCTTTGAAATCCATGAGGTCTTAAGGGGTATAATGCAATATGTCCTATGTTTAGACAATACCAACGATCACTTCAGTTTGCAAAATACGCTGTTTTTCCCGTACACCAAAAACCTATAGAGTTACGTGTTTTGAATTTGAATTTCACTTGGTACAGAGAAGTCTAACCGCCCGTTATACTCATAGGATGGTCGGGAAATGTCAACTGAAAGTGAACGTGTATTTGATTGTGTGAGGGGAATCTGTAAGGGGACATTGTATACAGTAACTTCAGATTTAGCACAGCTATACCCAATGGTGAAGTTGCAGAATACCATCAATAATGATTCACTGTTTAATCTTAGTATCTTTCTGCTTGACAACTGCCTTGTGTCCGGAGACTGCGAAAATGAAACGACGTGATTATTACTAGAACTTCATTCACAGTCTATCGGTCAATTTGAATGCCACGTTTTTGTGTGCTTTTGTTAAAACAGGGTTTATTTGTATGAATGTATTTTCCATGTGTAGGCAGCACACTGTTCGGCTGTAAGACACCAACATGCGCTAGATTGCGGCCGACAAGCCCCTTGAATGCTTGGTTCTGGTGTTTGTAAGCTTAAGACGTTTGGCCTATTTAAACAGATCGAAATCACGATCAGTGGATTCTGTCGAACCGTTCTTTGATAAATTCGGCGTGAGGTATTTTGTCGAAAGTGATGTCTGAAATCAATCTGAAAACCATCTAAGCTACTGACTAATATTGGTATCCGAAGAATAAACTCCGCCAGACGTCTGTGAAGTCCTGTTTACTATATCGGGCAACCCCCAAAGCCCAGATTATATCCACCACGTCCAAGTATATTGCAATGAGCTCTGAAAGTTTGTGTTACTTTCAACTGCCTCACGATCCTTCGCCAAATTGGCCGAAAGTATGGAAAATACATGCATCAACCCAACTCACTTATACGTCAGCTAACATGGTTGCAGCGACGAATTATTTTGGGTTCAGCGTCGGTGACATCTAAATGAGCTAACACGTTCGCGCGAACGAGAGTCATAAGGAACATTTCGTTTAGTCGAAAGCCACAGCCCAACAGCATCTTTGCTTTCAGTCTAAGAGGATGCAAAATATGAGAAAAGACACTCTTCCTTCACTCGAAAAATGTAAGTGTTTGTATGTAATAAATATCGGGATTCAAATGACGTGAGAAAAGAGACTTATAAAACCAACTCTAATATGATATGATTTCAAAGAATCTCTCTCAATTTGGCGGCATGGCCGATCGCACTCTGAGGATAACCAAAATATATGCGCAGATTCATAGCGCAGATTCCATTATAACATACGTCAAGTGTGACCATAATCCAGAAAATTTTTACGAATTGAACTTATTCCTCACCTCGTGGTTCGAACTCCAAGGATGTGCTATGATTTTCAGTCCGGTCACGCATACTCGGAAGTTATGCTCGAACGCGCTATAGCAACTCACCAGATGAAAATTGAACAAAACATTGAGACTTCAGATAAAAGGAAAGTCTGGACAAATGTGTAGGTAATGTCAGAGTTTGGGCAACAGCTTTTCCAATCGGCTGTAAACTCCCCATAACTCACTGATCGCATGTTACTGACATTTCTCCTGATGTATTCCAACTCCGAATTCGTCAGTTTGGTCAAACATCCAGTCCACACGATCCGTCATTTCTCATTGTTGTTTCAGTGACCAGCGTCACTGCGGTAGTCAACATCTGCTTCCAGTGGACATGGTTTTGTCTATCATCGTCGTAGTGTTCAACACTCCCGCGTATTGGGGTGTCAACATGGAGATCTAGTGTGCTGTAGTCTTGGTTAAACGGTTCATTTTGTTCCAATGTGCACGTCTGCAGAAACGAGCGCACGCCCCTTTACTAACCGATCATGTGTCTTAGGTGTCCGAAAAACAGATAAGTACTGCATTCATCAAGCCTGAGTTCAGCTTTCGTACATCATCCGTCATTGAGCTCTCTAGGGAACAACGATATGTGAAAAAGTAAATGGTCACGAGGACCTCTGTGAGGAACCTTGCTGCCAGTGCTGTGAAAAATCTACCGTAAGTGTTACAGTGGATTTGTGTACCTGTACACTCAAGTGCTTTATGGTTTAAGGCTACGAGTGAGTGATGCGTAGAAAACCATGTGCGCCCCCATTAAACATGAAATCAGACAATCAAACAAATCTTTTACTAAAATATCAGATTCACGATTTTTCCCAGGCTATAAATGTTGTGAAATGCTGGTCCTTCAATTTCGATTGAGAGAAATTATTGGTCGCTGATTTAAAACACTAGAGGTTAAATGCGCTGGATGAGTTTTAATCAAATACTGAACACGTTTCTATAGGCTTGCATGGCAGCAAAAGGTAAGCATGCAACGTTGACATGTTATTCTTCCAGTACAGCGCTTTGATCAAGGAACTACCGGTTTTGCTGTCAATGTACATCCACGATAGTTACAGGCTTACATTCTCTGACTATTTTCTTCGAAATAAACATCTAACGTTTCTTCCAGAGGAGTTGCGTAAAAACCTAGAAGTTTGCAACACCAGATGTGAGTCTTATATCCTCTCACAGTGAACATGGCAAGCAAGCTAATGATCTCACTACAGTCTCAACATGTCTAGGTTCAGTCACATACAGTAGTTGGGAATTTGGAATCCATTGTGCCAGGCATCTTCCGAATGATTTTTGACCATCTTTTCAAGAGATACTCTAACGACATATGCGTGTTAGAATAATACACGAATTTCCGGATTACTGATTCCGATCATTCAAAATTTCGACTGGTTTTCTTAAACGTCTATAAGACAGTTTTAACCCGAATGAGAGGTCTTTATTCTCCCCCATGCTTTATTGGCGGTCAGCCAGGTAAACAAAGTTCGCATAGTCCTCGTGACAAATTTAGTCACATTTTGGGAAAATCGGAACTTAATAAAGTGGATGAATGAGTCATTGTTGAGGACTTTGTCTTATGTCTATCGTATCTTCCTTGCAAATATTTTTATACCAGAGCTAGTTAAAGCCACTAATGCTCTCAGGTGACAAACCCCACTTTGTTGTATCCGCAAAGACACGCCTATACCATCTGCGTAGTACTTCTCGTAGGCAGCAATCAAAATTTATTCACAGGTGGACAGTGACATCCCGACTGTTGTATTCGGATTTTAATAATTTGTCGGTAACTTTGGGGCAAGCAACTTATGGTGCAAATTGACCACAAGGCACTATTCTCATTGCTAAATGAACAAAGATGTGCATGACAATACCGCTTCCTGAGAAGCGGAGAACAACTCTCGAGTCTGACACCCAATTGTAAGATACCCAACTTTTTCCTAAGCCCTAAAGTGTACAGTTGGTCCCTTGAATTGACCACTGTCTTCAGAGCTATAGCAAAATAGAGATCTGAATTTAAAACTAGTTCGTTTACTGCCAACTTTGACGCGGTTATCTTCCAGTGGATTGCGTGTAACGCTGCCTAGTTAGCAGACAGGTTGTCTCTTATAGCTCGCCGCTTCTCAGAGGCAAAAACTGTCATACAACCCGTCTCGATTCGTCAAAACTAGTTGCGTTCGTTTACTATTGGTATGCTCCATGGTTTTTATTTGATTCACTCCAGGAGAGCTCTCTACCATTCCATAACAGCTAAAACACGTACGCACAGAGATGGTTGAAGAGAAGGTCGTATCACTAACGTATCACAAATGACAAAGAACGCCAGTCTTCGAATGGAATATTAAGTGAAAATATGCTATGATGAGCACATCAACGTGATGACGCATCTGACCAAGTGCATCTATCGCGATGAGCAGGTACGTTTGATAATGGAACTAAGATTCACCGTACTCTGCAAGGACTTTCAAAGATTCATAGATGGTAACTGATTATGCTTGCTTTTTCACCGCCTTAAACGTTAAATGGAAGCGGAGTTTTAAGGGATCATGCTTTAGCAAAACAATTAAGAAAGAAGTGTTGATGGTACATCATTGCATCTCTGTTTATCAAATGCGACATGTCGACCATCGGCACTGATCCTCCGTTCAGTCAAAAATCACAATATTTGACGACTACTCATTTCCTTTGCATTACGCTCATATTTTGTCTACACCTCGAAGGTAGTGAGTCGCTAAACACGAGTTAGGAGACAAAATAGCGGGTTATGCACCAATGTAGTTTAGGGACGAGATCATGTTACGAAAAATCTTGTGTAACCAGTTGACTGTGTTTAGTGAGAGTTACTCTATTTAATAAACTGGCAAAGGGTAAGGAATTTACAAATTAAACACCATTGATGAAAGACTAAATTTTTGAATCCCGTTAGACATTTCTGCTAGCCTATCTACAAAAGGCACTGGACTCGAGTCTCATAATTGTTAGATATCTTCAGTGGGATATAAATCTACCACGGCCAGGATTCGAACAACAATTACGCGCCCCTGACCTCACTTTTGGCGCAGTCGAGTTAATGTGTAAAGTTCAATCACATTTGCTTGTGAGAGACGATTTGCACGATCGCTTCAAGAGGACACACGATAGCGGTCCTGTTAACCCTGACTGACTATTCCCAAATTCAAACTTACCTTCAAAGCGAAATTACATGAACCACTAAATGTTTGGGCCGATATTTTTAACGGCTGATGAATAGCAGGAATGTAGTTGATATAAAGTAGATGTCAACAGGAGCACTCGGTTTTTTCGCCGTTTGGTGACCTTCCAGCCGTTTCCGTTTGAAAAGTCATGTTTAAGGTAGTCGTTGTACTGGTTGGCTGATCCAGATCTTATTATATGGTAGTATGTATAATTGTTGAACAGTCAACCATCCTTGATTGAGTAACGCACATTACGGGGACACAAGTGGGCAATTAAGAATTTAGCGTTTTCTGAAGCAAATCGTCGGTCACATCTTCAGTTGCCCCACCTATAATCTTAATGTAGCTGACAAGGAGAAAAGAAAGGATGCGAATTCTTTTAGGACTCCTCTGGCTCTAAGCGTTTGTGGAACTCCTTATCCAAGGCACCTTCTACCCTTAACTGTGAAGTAAAGGCAAAAATTTCTAAAGCTTCTGTATCCACGCCTTAAGTTAGGTATCTGTGTGCGACCGAGGAGATGCCGCTATTTTCAGAGAGACCAGCACTCTGGAGACAGTCACCCACCGATGTACACGTTTGAGGTGGCACCGTTTCACGCATACTAATGAAACAGTGCAACCGCAGGAACTGCACACACAAAGACAGTGAAACTTAATCTATCAGATGTCAAAGCAAGGACCGTGAAGTAATCGTATGACGTATTATCCGGCAAAATATGAGGACTACAAGCCAATACCGGTAAGACCAACATCCAACTTAGAGCGGTTTTCCCGTAAACTTACACCTCGATCACATGTGGTTGCACAGGCAGGACGATAACTATTTCTGACGAGCAGGGTGAGTTTGTTAAACCAAGGTGCGTGAAATAGGAAGATTACTATAGGCAAATGAAAGTGAATGGATTACTGTAATTTGCATCTCTAAAGACACGCTCTTTAAAATAAATCGTACTTTTGGTAATCGGCAGCCAAAGGTTGAGGATAGCATGTTCATAGGAATAAATATATGTGGAGCATTACATATTACGTTATGAAATGCATTAATACCCCTGTCAGGTATCCCAGTATGTATGTGTATTTCGTGCAAACTATGATCACACCATGGAAGCGCGCAATATCTTGGGTAACTTCATTCAGGAAATATTTTTCACGTGCATACAAGAATAAGACAATGTAATATCTTCAAAAAGTTTGTAATTGTCCATTTTTTACTTCATCTGGTTAGTTGACATGGCAATGGGTCAGTTATTTTCCAATCATTCCGCGCCTCTTCTCCAAAGACCGTTTCCCAAGCAAACCACGTCGTTTGGAGACAGACGGGTGGCCATCCTCTGTTAGTAAAGAGGTAGTGCAGAAGAATGGTTTACACGTCACTAACAAATTGTTAGAATCAACAGTATATGTCATTGCCTAAAAGGCGATTTCCGCAGATGCGCAGTCTGCATTGTCTAACTACAATAACCAGAGTTTGCTTACTGGAATGAATTTTGAGAAACATTTTAAGCAATTTTGGATTTATTCGCTTGAACTTAGGGATTTTATTATTATGGGTCACTAATGTGGTGGCTTTTCGATATGTGACTGATCTTTTTTAAGTTTTCAGAGTTGAATGCTGTCTTCAGATGGATACCAGCGATTAACGCGACACCCAGTGGACGGTTGTCATCACTTGGTGCTTGATATTTTTTGTTTTATAAAAGATTAATCAATGTAAAAAAAGAAAGACGTTTTTGGGTAGGGTCTTGAGCTACTTTTCATAAGTAACTAAAAGAGAACTCCCTAGTTTCGGTAATAGAGAGCGATTTGATTTGGGTCTTCGGCCAAGTAGCAATGAATCCGTCTTGCAATGCAATAAAGTTGTCAGTTTCATTTTCAACCTCGCTCGCTTTCTGCAATATCTAGTCTGAATGAATGCAATGAAGCTCACGTAAGCGCCGCAGAATCCGTCAAGTATGTCGGCTTTAAGCTCCTACGGTGGAAAACCGTGAACCGGTTTATATGAATAACTGTGTCCACTTACTCGACGAATTAAGATATGGTGTAATGAATTGCCTGAGTAGCTATTAAACATACCGAATTTCTAGTTTGGTTTTGATAGTTCATCATTTATTACTGACAAACCCAAGATAACAACATTAAAAACAAGTCTTTTGGCAGCCGGTTAGAAAACAGGAAGGATTCTTCTGCCTTACTATCGCGGAATCCCTGATAAATACAGTTGACCGTAGATATGGAAACTTTCATCAGTATTACAAGTAAAACGAAGGTTGAACATCTTTACAATGTGAGGCAACGAGAATTGGTTAATATCATTACTGTTAATTGCATCAGAATTTTCTTATTTTTGAACGAAGTAACGCAGCAATGGGAGAACCGAAAAATTGTAAGTGCAAGTCAAGTGCCAGTAATCCTTGGTCAGATTGGATATTTGGACCAGAGACATAAATTGTGGGCAAACTTCAGTCCATACATGAGTGTGTGTAAGAAACAAAATTTTAGGTTACATTGGCAAACAAGAACTATCTCAAATGGCTGGTGATCATCTGAAAAAAAGTGTAAAAACTAGACAGTAACTTGACGTAAAAAGAAGTAACGGCTGATTTTACTAAGATAGACAGGACAGAGTGAAGCTGCGTAAAATCTGTTGTTTTCAAATATATTTTGAGGGATATTTTTTGAGGCTACGTTGAAAGTTTGAAAATGTTAAAACTGAACGCTACACAACAACTGTAATGTTAATTATGTCCGTCAAATAATTTAGAGGAGTAACTGCCGAAACATTGTTACCATGGATATCTAACACTAATGCCTATCAACTCTGCTGTTGAGTATCAAAGTTGCATTAGGAAAACTACGGCAGTTCTGATAACCCTAATGAGTACAAGATGTGAGGTGTCTAAGTGGCGGCTGGATCCGAACCTGTGACTGAAACTGCATTCTCTTGCTAAGTGTGTTCAAACAATATGATCCCATTGTGAAATGGTTAATCGTTCGGCATGACTTGCCATCTCAATTGATGGAAGGATTCGCTGTGTAATGGTAGATGGTATACGTTGTTAGTTCGAACTGGGCAAAAATCCGGAATTTTTATATTTAGATCTCTGTACAACATTGTTTACATAACACTGGTCCTTAAACTTAAGTTTGTTGCAGCAATCCTCTACCTACAATTGGCAGCATGTAAGATCTCGTGCGCATGAGTCAGGTAGTGACAGGTACAGAGGAGACGATAAATGGAATCGGCTGTGGTGATTATTGCTGGACCCATTTGTGATTCCCATAACGTCTGCATAATTCAACTGCCTCAGCAACACCAGTATGAAAGGGTGATATTTTCAATATGAATGTTTGGAGTGAAATAGATAAAATCGTGGCAGGGAAATTAACTGTGATACACTGACTTGCAAACCTATGTTCCAAAAGTTTTTAACGAAATACATGTAACAGGACAGCCGTAAGTTTCATAGCGCATTCTTGCTCCAAGTAAGATTGATTTGTAATTCTGGTGCTCCTAAGCCAGAAATTCTGGCAAAAGCGGACCCACTAATTCTAATACAGCAAGACAAACTCTGCGTCTTGCATCACGGTTGACGGTTATATCGCAAACTAAGGACGTCTTTAGCACCCCTTGTTTATTTACTGTGGTCAACTTGAGACGCTGCCGGGTGTGCGTGCATTCAAAGTGCTACTCATTCACGGCAGCTGGCTAATTCCCATGGTGAAATAGGATACTCAGCAGTCAACAGCCAGTGCTACTGAGTAATAAGTAACCCATATGATCAACGGATATAAACTCGGCATGAAGAAAGGATCTTATGTATTATGCGGGCGACTCCTTGCTACCACTTGTTTTTAGGTTAACTTTCTCTAATAATAGGTTGTTCATAAACATACAGAAATACACTTGATCCATAGTTTTGACAGGACATGACTGGAGTGCTTGCAAATTTGTGTAAACTGCAGTATAAAATAACAAAGATTGCATGTCTATGAATGAAATGTACATCACAACTTGGCACTGCTTGCTTGTCTACGATATATACTAACCAGTGCACAAACAAGAAGCAGGTGGGACACTTCTTCATTCAAATCCTTTTGGAGGTGTCCAAAACATGTAGGCAAAACAGGGTCCTCATTACCTACCTAAACAGACTTGTAACTCAATCGGATCATCCGTACTTTCTACACATTCTTCGCATAAGCTGTGCATTGCCTCAAATTGACAGCAGGTTTCCACGTTGAGGTTGTATCCGGAACAAATGCTGAGAATTAGGGCGGAAACAGAACTGATTAGAGATGCGCAAAAATTTCTTGAAGTACAACAATGACCTGAGAAGTTCGAGGACTTCGTTGCATATACACTTGGCTGATAATCCTATTTTTGGGTTTCATACTCTTTGAACACCCGTAATTTTTACAAATCGTGCTCTGACAGGAATAATGCAAGATGACTATTCACATGCAATAAAGTTGGAAAAGTTTATTTAGAGAGTCCGCTGGATGAACATTCGTACACTAAATAAGACAATATATGATAAACAAACCTGCAGGCCTTGAGGTTGCATACCAAATCTCTCGAATGGATTTCGGACACAAACAGTGTGACTAACACAAACAAAGCACGTGTTCGAAGGTCCATTATGCTGATCTAAAAACAAGTTATAACCATATATCATCACGTCGATAACATATCAAGAGCAAATAGTTAAGCGTCAGAAAGGTTTTACATTGTTACTCTAACAATGACTGACAACGATTACATATTTTAATCAGCATGAAAATGAAACTGACATGTGAAACTGTTGATTAAGTGTTCAGTGTTATGCGCTTATTAGAACATTCAAGCAATTTAAAAAAACAGTGAAATGTTTGTTGGATAAAAAATTGAATTTTTACATTTGACTACTGTTGCGTTAAGTACAGATTCAGGAAACGTGCTTAAATTAAGACCACATCCCGTTTTCTGCAAGATGATTGAGCGAACCACATACGGATCAATTTTCAAACAAAAGTGGTCTGCTCATTTTCTTATAATATGGTAACAAACACTGGTCTTTCCAGTTGTTTCAAACAGTGGATCCTTCACAGCTGTTGGACAGTTTTCGATAAGTAACTGTACTGTTGGGCACTGTGTAAACGCTACAATGGGCCTTTGTAAGCAAATGTACCGACTTCTTGTCACATATATTAGTGAATAGCTGGCTGAGGTTTTATTTACTGGAGCTAATTCCTCCTTAATTTCGTATAATTAATCAGCCGTTCCTTTTCTGTTTCGTTTATCCTTACAGTTTCTAACAATAAAGTAATATTATTCGCTGGTATTATTAATAAAATTTCTTTCGTGTATGCTTTTCAACGAGTAATAAACTATTTTCAGTTCTGTTTTCGCTGACGGAAGACGTTGCATTTTACAACCCTAAAATACCACTTTATATAAAAACAGATTGTAACAGTGTAATTACTAATAACTTCTGTGTTACTTCAAACCCAGTGGGATCTGTAAATAAGTTCACTGACATTGTAGCAACTCAACTTTCCTCATGACCTTGGGTAGCATTACGATTTTTAAGTGCGTTCGGTGGTCTAACTTTGTCCGCTTTTCGGTTATAGTTTATCATGTACGAGTACCTAGTAAGCTATGGTCAAGTATCCCAATAATAAACCGCAGATAGGTTGGACTGCATTTAAAATTTCACTCAAATGCCATTTTCTTCTTTTATCTCAGGCTTAGTACTACAAGTCTCTTGCAAGTTGTCCGTGTTTTACTACTTTAAAAATGATTTTTATTCATATTTTTTCTGTACTTTTCCAAAATATTATAACGGAAGCATATCTTCAAATGTATCGACATTCTCCGTTTAGTGACAACCAACATAATTAAGTCCGAAATCTGCCATTCCTGTGATGTAGTTGAAAAGAACATCCTTGTTACAAAATACACAATTATGTCAGTAAAATCAAGGGTACCAAGGTTTTACCATAAACGAAGCGTAAATAGTCAACAGAATTTCACGATCCACCTTTGTTCATCAATAAATTGTTCGGAGCGTGAACTACTTTGTGTCAGTGTAAATGTTATACTGTGAGGGTTGTTCATTCGGTTGTGCTCACGTTCAGAAAAATGTAGAAGAGCTTTCACCTCTGAGGAACATACTCATTGTGGACTCTGTGTCTGTTAAATGGCACACCGTACAAGAAATATTATAAATTACACAGATCACTGAAACATTGATGGTCTCAGAAAATCATAAAAATATTTGACTGCATACCGTCACCATTACACACAGTAGCACTGTTATGTTTCAAAACAAGGCGAGGTAAATGGGATATTACTAGGGTTTTTCCCAAATATTGCATAGTATATCTCAGTACTAACCAAAGAGGAATCTGACAACCTACCGAGCGGTCAATATTATTCATGCTTCTGAACCACAAGAATAAGCGTAACCTGATCTTGGTCAAACCAATACTGTCTAACTATACATAAACGATTAATCTTTCCATCTTGAAAGTTGTGACCGAGGGTGTAATTACTGTTAATATCTTACCAGTATTCTGCAAACGCGTTTGTTTGGACAGCTGCAGATTGCATGAGTACTCTAATTTAAAGCGATTGTGTTGAATGCTGATTGGCTTGTAGACCGAATTGTTATTTACCCAATGATCATTCACTATATTGTTGGTGGATAGGCAGGTAGTTATTATTAGGTGATAAAGCAATTTCTTTCCTAAACTGTCGAGAATTAATGTAGGCAAATATCACAGCAATATTAACGTCCTGGTTCAAAATATCTCGTTAGAAAATCTGTTGAATTGAACACCTACGAAATAAATGCAGAAAATGCACATTTTCACGAATCTGCTGCAGGTTCCTCTATAAACATACAGAGGATCAACAAAGGTAGGTCATACAAAGTTGCCTCCAACAACATCTTTTACAAGCCGGACACACGCGTGCGTATAACCAATTCATAGTTTGAACATAAACTCGGTCAAATACTCGGACGTAAACGCGAAGTTTTCCTCACACAAAGACGGACTTCAGCAGATTGCAAAGCGTATCTCCATCTTATTTCAGAACAGAACACTACAAATATGTATATGGTTCATCTTATGGTCACCATCAAGTAAATGCTTATGGATTAAAGAAGATAGATTTCATTCTACTGAGGAAGTTGGTGCGACCAGAGTGGTTACATGAATTGTCAATCACAGTTTTGGGTATCCAAAAACTAATTACCACTCCATATATAGTTCACAGCGCAGCCATATGAAAAATTTTAAGTTACGTAGAAATAAGGTAAACGTTGTCGTTCTTTTTGTTCGATGACACCGGTGATCCAACTACGTGTTGTATTACTCTGCTCTGATTCGCATTCACTTGCCTTATTTGCCGGAAAACAGGAAATATCCCTGAAGAAAGGTTTCTTCTGGACGCCAGTATCTAGCGCACATTTTCACAAATTTGCCCTTTACTGCTATTGCTAAACAATGACTGAAAGCCGTTATCATTCCAGACAGAACAAAGCAAATTAATCTCTCACTGTACCTTACCGTTAAATCATGTTTTCCTTGTCTTCTAAAATGCAGTGCACTTCAAAGTCTCCTTATATATTATTTGAAAAAACTATGAAACTGCTGGTACTGAACACTGGGCATTTCCTCATGTTACACTGGCCGTTTACTCCTTTCTCTTATTCGATAAAGTGTCTGGGAACGGGAGTTGATGTGAATTTTCTTCATCAGCTGTTATTTCGTCATATCGGGTACAAACTATAACCAGTTTTATTGCATAGTATGTGCTCACAACGATGACCACAGAGTCATCTAAGTATATTTTATACCGTATAGTAGTGTTTGCAGTAGAAGCAATCCTTATTTTGAAGAAAACCATCAAAAAAATCTATTTTAGTAGGGCCGAACGGAGTCTCAATTGTTTAGCAACCACCTGTCTACGTGAACGAATACCCGTTAAATTTTCTCGTTCAAATAAGTAGTTGTAAATAAACATTTTCCGTCGAACAAAATTTCGTGCCTTGACATATGCTTCCCAAAATGAAGTCACGCCTGAAGCTAGAAAATCTCAGGTGGACGTAGTAACTGCTTATCTCACTGTTTCTTGCAGAATCCTTCAAAAAATTCCGGGTTTCTTGTTCTAATCTAGTCAGAGGCCAAATGTTCATTATTATGAAGAATAAGGAAAAAATAAGTGACACCTTGATTGTACAGACGACCCCGCAATTATGGGAAACAGCAAACAGGGAGTTGTCTGTGATGTAACTTGAACCGGCAATGTGTCAAAACTATACAACTGAAGAAGAAGGCGCTTAATGACGTTCACATATAACCAGTGAGTCATTGAAAATCAGGAAAATACGCGTTCGGGTGTGTCTGAACATGATCGTTCAGTTATTTGTATGATGAGAGGAGAAGAAAGGCATTTAACACAATCGACTTACAGGCACGTGAACAATCCGAATAAATACGGACTGGAAACCGTTTACAACCTACATTCACGTGAAAATCCCCGCCTGATCCAACTACTCGAAGTCGGCAAGTAATAAGACTGCGATTAAATATGAATAGTGTTTGGACTTCGACGACAAAATTGATCCAGTGACGAATTGCAAATAAGCAATCACAATAATTGACCGAACACTAACTTGCTGAACAAACATTGGATGACAAACAGCCTTTATCGATAATACGTCACTTTTCCGTAACAAGTGACTTGGCGCAATTATTACGCTTGCGACAGTTCGTTCCCTTGATGAACTTGGTTAAAACATTGAAAAGACGCAAATCATTTGATATTTTTTGGAGTAACATTTTGTATAATTTGATGTCTATGTGTGATCGGAATGTAAGAACTGTAACTGTGAACGACATCACAGAAATTATTAAGCTTTATTTATTGCAGATAATCAACTCTGCTAACTAGTGATGAATGCACAGTTTCCGCCAAAGTAGCACAATATGTTTGGAGTAGGCTTCACGGTAATAGTTAGAGTATGCGGAACAAGAATGACAATCTTTCCATGTTATATGCTATGGCCACCACGTGGTGTGGAGTTAGCTCACTTGGAAAAAATGCAGTGTGCTTCTTGAAAAAATTTGTCCTTTCATTCCACAGCTCTTAAGACCAAAAATTCACACACACTCGCTTTGGTGCACCCGTCATATCTTACAGGTCAAGAGGTAGATAGAAAGTTGGATAGGAAATTACTCAGATAGGCCATCTCGTCCGCATGCCGCAAAGTCATTATCGCACTTTAAAATAAGACCAAAATGAAAGGGTGAGAAACATTTGTGAACATTATTGTGAAATAAAGCATTAGTGAGATAACCGCATGTCCATCAACACTGTGAACAATCCACATGGTCGTCCAACCAATATAGTCCGATACATAACAGCGGTAGCAAATAAGGGAATACAAAAGAACTGATGAACTGTTGAACTGCTTTCCTTGAACAACAGTGGATTTTGGTCATAACTCTAACGCCCCGTCTTAGATCCTAAATATGGTAAATAACGAAGATGGAAACAGTATTTCCTGACTATGCAAAAATGGCAAGTGGGATAGATACATCGCGGGGAAGCTGATGATCACAGTGGATGCAAACTTGTTTCCTATTGTTGAAAAGTGAACTGTGTACATCTCACACAACCAACCAACGTGTGCATCAGCCATCAAAACAAACCTGTTGATAAGCCATTGCGGAGCTGATTCAATCCCAGACAAGTGCTCAGAATTAGTCTGAAAAACAGACCCCAAGTTCACAACTAGTCAAAGCCTGGTCATTTTTTCATTTGTTGTTATTGTATGGCAGATTGTATCAGTTGAACAAACAGACATCGATCTGAAGAGGATAGAGGATCGCCGTTTAGCGCCGAATGGAACCAAAGTTACAAAATCAGTTTTTGTTGCTCAGTTTCCTATCTTGCAACCAGAGCTTAAAACTGTCGCCAGCAATTCATGTGATGTATCAGATTCTCATCTATCAAACTAACACGGTCAGACAGCAGATATTTGTGATGACGGAACGTGTTGGGTAACATAGTATTCTGATCAAAAATTCCGTTGGTTAACCGAAAACAGTGCAGTGGTACCTATATCTTAATATATACACTCACACGCGAAGAAGGAATAAACTATCACAAAAACTGATTGCATCAGCTGTAAAGAACAATAAGTGTCGGTGCTTTCATTTGTGTCTATTATGCCTCCGATTCTAACATCCCTCTAATATTTTTTATGATTTTATCAACCGTGACTGGTTATCAACGATTTATGTTCGCTGGGTTCTGGGTCCCTCGGATAAATGAAAGCTTTCGTCAAATTCAGTTTTCATGTACAATCATTCGTCATCAAATCCACAAATTCCAAAATCCAGTAACTTGTCAGAAAGGAGTTAGCCTGGACAAAATGGATGGGCAGGCTTTGGGACATGTGCGAATCACAAACCTGCTATCTTCCCGCTAAAAATAACACAAAGTTGTTGCAAGTACTAAGAATTTTTACCGTTCCGGGTAGTTACATTTCCGTGGATTTCCTATCCACCAAATGTAATTTCCTACACTCAGCATATAACACTGGAAAGTACATCCTCGCTGTTCATGTCAGTATTATGACGTGAAGTAGATACGTAGTAGATAATCTATGGTTTATCCTACGCGGGTATTTTGTCCCAGTCCTAATGGGTCATTGTTTCAGTAGTTGGCTACACAGAAACATCCTGTGGATTGAAAAAGTGACGGAGTATCCACCGGTCTCGACAGGTTAACACAAGTTTCTGTTGATGGTGTATGGTATTCACCACAAACGGGAAATGGTTGGACTCTTTCCGTTCTGATACTGCAAATGTTCAAAAGTAAACGAGGAATCAAGCGGAAAAGGGTAACCGGCGAACATAACGATCGACTTGATAGTTAGGTACGGCTTACCAAAACATCAAACAGAGTATATGTTCTCCAGCATCACCCCATCAGAATAAGTACGAATCACAAAACTGATGTTTCTCGTATTGGCTTATCTTGTCAAAAAATGTGAGAGGCTAGAAATTCGAAGAATTGGTGCAACGAATCAATAAGTCAGTTTGTTTCCGGATGTGGCATGCGCTGACAAAATATATTGTATACTAACCTGTTTGATATGAATTGGAGACTAGGCATCACTGAAGACGTAAGTGCGTTCCACTAGTGAGATACAGTGTGCATATAACTTAGGTTAATATTTAGATCACCCGTGCATTTAACGTGATTAAAATGTACTCAACTTTACTTCAACAAAACAGAACCATTATCTAATATGTGTTTGAAAAATAGTAGCCTTATGAACGATCCTTCTGTTTCAGAACGCATTAAAGTTTATAACCTGTATCATGTACGCCTAACGGTTTCCTTGCCAGCCGAAGTATATTCGAGTATATACTTCTCAGCTTGATGATAAATAAAATCACTTGGTTAAGTTACTAAAACAGATGTGCAACTATAATAACACAAAATATCTACTCAACCTAACCGTTTAGTTATTTATATCAAACTTGACAGTTTAAATAAACTGCCTTCGACTGAGTTGACTAACTGAAAATATACATATCATGGTGTCCGATTTCTTATCGCGGAAGATCGAATGTCGTCCGCAGGTGTAACGCGTATCTACAACTAACAACAGGCCATGGTAAACTCCGTGTTAGAAATATGTCGTGAGCCAGACGTAGCGCAAAATCGTCAACGGAACATAAATGTGTAGCTGTAATACATGGGGATGTTATAGTTTATGCTAAGGATTCCGCAGAGATTGGTCCTCTGATGCCGCCGATGACTAACGTTAATCGCAAACCTCCACGTCAAACAAAATTAAGCCAGGTGAGGAGGGCAGTGTACAGTGGAAGGAAGCCCGCGAGAAATTGTCATTTTGCATTAGTTGATTAGCTATGAAATTTGCTGGTGCATTTTATGCAGTAAGGGAGACAAATTTAAATGCAAAACCATCAGTTAGTTTCTAATGTATTGATTCACTGGGATACCACCCACCATCTCAATTAAACTGGGACTGAGGAGAAGATATAGCGTGTACAACGGTAAGTGAATCATCGCAATTTATATAAAGTGAAAATGTTAGAATAACCAACAAAAAGACTATCAAACTTAACACATACTTCGTGCAAAATAGAGTTACGTTAGAGCCATAATTGAGCAAAACACTCGATACAGCATTGAGTAGGTTAGAGAAGATTCACGATAGTGATAGCAAGTGGCCACATATAATAATTGATCAGTACATATATTAGCGGGTAAGATGGAAAATATGCCATCGAACAGACTGAATTGCAAAACGTTGTCTTAGTACACTCATAACTGGAACAAACCTCATCGATTCATATTGTCCTTCGGGCATGCTCTTATCCGAATAGCACCCACACATCTATAAAGAACCACCAGTGTTTCGTACGACGGACATGTCAGTCGTGGCCTAGATCAATCAGGATTACCGCTTCACACCTGTTCAAGACCATTTCATGTGAGAAGTTTGAGACGAGACTCATCTGCTTAGACTGCTTTGGCCGCGTGAAACACTAAGCATATTTTCATTTTGCAACCGCGTATCACTCAAGTAATCATCCAGTTCAGTTGTTATCGGCAACAGCGAACAGATGCAAAAGTAGGCCAGGCACCAACAATAAAATATCACCCTCTACCAGTGTAAATTCGTGGAAAATCTAGAGTTCACATGTGATGCAGAAAATTGAAGACAAACGAATTTAAGGTTTTGATAATTCACTTCCAGGCCGGTACAATTATATGGAGAATTGTTGTGATACTCTACCTAGTGAGCAACGAATGCTCGTCAAGCATTTGCTGATGTAGTCGGAAGCACCGACAGCGATTGGGTCATCCACTCTTGATGAAAATCTGTCGAATCCGCAAAATCAAGTCGTATTCTGAGTCGTGCATCGATAACTGACCTAGTCGAAGACATCTGTTTATATATCTGCGGGCCTGACATGCAGGTTGGTAGCATCAGTAGATGCAGGCATGGCAAATACAGACAAACTGATGAGCAGGTCCACAACCCTGGACATATATGAGCCGGTCTTTCGCACAGAAATAGTGTGGTACGAAAACCCTCGTTTATCATTCATACTACTACGGTCATCTCTTTGTGACATAGATAGCTACCAGCAAAGCCCAACCTTTTCGTTCCTGATAAATGTCGATTCCTCTAAACCTCGTGTTCTTGCTTCGTCTCAAGCGTCAAATGTCAGCCGTGTGTAAATAAGCTGAATTTGATTTTGCTGATCTAATGAATGCCCCCGGATCTCGCATGCTGCTCTGACAAGGGATAATCGAAGTATCATTTTCACCGAACTTTCTACCAATGAACTTCCCATTCAAAAATTATTGCAATGTTAACTGTCGAATATTCTTGTCAAATCTTGGTTTAATGCGCAACAAACAGCAACTGAATGGCTTATATATATGTATATAGTGGAAGATTATCACCCATAATTCACTCACTGTGAGTGTTACACAGATTTTCGAAAGTGATACACAACTTTTCTACACGTGTTGTCTGTAGCGCTCAAAAAGGACGAACACATTGAACATTAAATCTTCCGCTTTGTCTGAACTATTATTCTTGAATGCCTGATAATCATCTAAGGATGTATATTCCAATTTTATATTCATTGTTTATGGTGTTTAAGCATGACTGGCTTCAATATTTTCTAATAGAAATTAGGCAAGCAGTTTCAAACTGAATTCAAAGATAGGAATGTTGACAATATTATTTATGGCCACTACAACCCGAAACAAACTATCGTCTATCGTTCCATTGTGCATGTGAAACTATCGCTCTGAATTAATTTGGAGTCAGTAGGTCGGGAAAGGTTGAGAAACTGATGATGTGTGCTTTGTTACGAAAGTTGCTTTCAATTACACTTTCTCTTTATTTACAAGTCTGGTTCTCTCTCACATTGGAATGAGTTTATTTACAGTTTAAAACGAACGTATCTTTACTAGCAACTCAGACGTTTGTGTACCTACACATGAATTTGTCAATACATCTCTGTTTGGCTTTAAAACATGCTGATGACCTACCAGGTGGAATTGGTATCTGGGAGACTGTGAAAAGCGAACAGTCTGGGCGACACTTACAGTGAGTACAGTTGTCTTTGCCAAGTGTATTCTTAGCAATTTGTTGGCAATTTTTCCTCTGAATAATAGCCGTAACCAGACCTTCAACTTGTTGGGGTATGCGGTTCTGTTTGAACTTTCTTTCATTTGCTATACATGTCTACGGAAACAATATAACATCTGCTCAACAACAGTAAGGTTTCATCAATTTAACGATAGTCGCCAAGAACGAGGATGAGTCTATCCGCTATAAGGTAATGTGTCAAGCATGCTGCTGTGGGTGTACTTTATTTACTGACGACGGTTGTTGATCAAAACGTTTTCTAAGTCTCTCGGCTATCTTTCTGGCACCACAGTTAAGTAATATGTGGTGTCAAATGTGGGTCTGAAGGATTATAATTAAACCCGTGTACATGTGATTGCATTGTGCAGCTTGTATCTTTCAGTACAGGAACGACTAATGTTTTGGGCAGCGCTGAACCATCTGGATTGATTTAAACACTATTCTGCGGAACCAGATCAGTTTCCTCAAAGGAAAATCAAGCGCAGGAAATGTAACCGGTGGAAGTGAATTATCAAAACCTTAAATTCGTTTGTCTTCAATTTTCTGCATCACATGTGAACCCTAGATTTTCCACGAATTTACACTGGTAGAGGGTGATATTTTATTGTTGGTGCCTGGCCTACTTTTGCATCTGTTCGCTGTTGCCGATAACAACTGAACTGGATGATTACTTGAGTGATACGCGGTTGCAAAATGAAAATATGCTTAGTGTTTCACGCGGCCAAAGCAGTCTAAGCAGATGAGTCTCGTCTCAAACTTCTCACATGAAATGGTCTTGAACAGGTGTGAAGCGGTAATCCTGATTGATCTAGGCCACGACTGACATGTCCGTCGTACGAAACACTGGTGGTTCTTTATAGATGTGTGGGTGCTATTCGGATAAGAGCATGCCCGAAGGACAATATGAATCGATGAGGTTTGTTCCAGTTATGAGTGTACTAAGACAACGTTTTGCAATTCAGTCTGTTCGATGGCATATTTTCCATCTTACCCGCTAATATATGTACTGATCAATTATTATATGTGGCCACTTGCTATCACTATCGTGAATCTTCTCTAACCTACTCAATGCTGTATCGAGTGTTTTGCTCAATTATGGCTCTAACGTAACTCTATTTTGCACGAAGTATGTGTTAAGTTTGATAGTCTTTTTGTTGGTTATTCTAACATTTTCACTTTATATAAATTGCGATGATTCACTTACCGTTGTACACGCTATATCTTCTCCTCAGTCCCAGTTTAATTGAGATGGTGGGTGGTATCCCAGTGAATCAATACATTAGAAGCTAACTGACCGTTTCCAATTTGGGCGTTGAATAACCCTATTATGTTATCTGTTTTCCTGTTGGCTTGTTTTATCTTAGGATCTATTTTCGGGACAGAATTCAACGACTTCACTTTGAATGATCAAGTCGATTAGATTTCTGAGTGGATTACGATGCAGTGTTTGATTGTGACCATTATAGGATACAATATGCTATTGACTGTTCGGCCTAAATCATTTGGTGAATATTTTCATCCGGTTGCACTAGATTATGGAAGATCTCCAAGTTATTCGATGGGTGCCTAACTTTTTCACATACGCTTGCTACTTTGTTCTGTATCTTACATTGGCTATTCACTGTAGACAAAAACTTTATTTTGTATCAGACAGACACTAGGTAGCTACAATATACTAACAGGCTGTACAAATACTGCAGGTTATGGACAAACAGGAAGAGGTCCATGAAAGCACCAAATGTTTCAAGAAATCTGAAACTAACTAACATTGTCTCCGATTTTTGATTTCATCTATTTTAATCCAATTTTTATACACAAATCAAGCACTCTCTCGTGACAGTCCCAAAGCTCTTAGATAATAGGTTATATAACAGGATTTACTCAGCTAGTTTCAGTCCAAAGCGTCTTTACTACGAAGTTATTTCATTTTTACTCAAAGATTCACAAACCTAAAACAATAGCTATCTCATTGCGACATGCAGGTCACTTACAGATTTGTCGAAGTATACAAACAGAGAGCAAAATTATATACCAAAAAGTTGCAAAACATATTCCTAAAAGCGGTTTTGGAGACATACATTGTGACCCGGAGGACACCGCGCTTGTTTCAGTCACCATTATAACGATATGTAAATCAAAGTAAAAACAATTGTCATCACTTGAATAACGTTTGCGAGGCAATCACTTGAGTATTATCGTGATTCTAAATCATCACAACAATGGTGGGACATTTACTAAACTGTTTATTTACTACGAGCCCTACTTTGATTCAGCTGTTATTTTGTAATTCAGAAGCTTCGTGGGGCGATAGTTAGAGTTACAATTGACGTATAACAATTAACTGTAGCTGCATTGCATGTGCAGCGAGGAAGTCCTTTTTTTAAGACCACAGCTGGTTTTCATGCAGGCTGGTTAACGAACCCATAAATTGTTTGTTGGGTAAACAAAGGATTATTCGTCACTTCCCACAAGATGTTGTCAAATACTAATCTTTCCAGCTGATTGATGGAATGAATCCTCCCGAACTAGAATAGTGAAACGGTGTGTATCAATCAATTTTAAACTGTGCTTAATTCTTATGTTTATTGCATTGTGCATAATGAAACTTGTATGGTAACTTTAATTTTTCTGAAAGTCGCAGAACTTTATGTTTTATGTTTTATGTATTCGACTGATGAGAATAAACGAGATGTTTGCATCTCGCAATGTGTGTCTTCTTGCCATATTAATGAGCTGGATAAAAGGAACCCAATGTTTTAAGTCGCAGAACTGACAGATCATTCCTCAAAGATTTTTGTGCTGCAGCATAAATTGATAATGACACATTGATGCTTGTTGTACGAGTATATCAGTTCTTTCCCAAACATATTAGACAAAATAGCCGGAAGTTTATTCTCCGGGCATAATTACTTTCTATGTTTACAGGATAGTTTTAGTAACTTAAGAAAATGCTCTTTCTCTGAGTCCAAAATCCACTCTTAGTAGAGTTGGTTATTATCACTGCTGTGGTTACAAGCTACTAGTGAACATATCTCCAGGTTTTTATTCGTCAGTACGCTTGATTGTATTTTATTTAATACGCCACTTTGCAGCTCACAGTTGCAATGAGTCGAGAGTGTTGTCAGTCATATGGTGTGCTCCCTGTTTTCTGTCCAGTATCACCTGTGCTCTCATACATTGTGTGCATTTTTTTATTCTGTTTTTTTCCGCCCTCCTTGCATATGTATTACTTGGGTTTACTTCTAACTTCAGCTTGTTACCATGTTTATTATCAACCAACATGTTTGTACTGGAGCTCAGTACTCCTTGCGATAAATTTTACAAGAAAATCTGTGCTGCTCCCAACCTAGCGACTGCAAGTAAGTAATTGTTGACTTGGCTGACTAAAGCTACACACTACCCACTCTATAACACTTCTTGTGATCTTAACTTGGATAGAAGTCTTAATTGTGGGGTCACTGACTGGAGCTAACAAGAAAGTTACTCTGCCACCTCTCGAACCGATTGCGCAGTCTTAGCACAACACTCAAGCTCATTTGGCTTAACATTTGCCTATGATAATTCAGTCGTGGGAAAGCGACGGCTGCGAACAACTGTAAGTGATGTTCAGATTACACTGACAGTTACATGTCCAACGCATTGCAACAGCACAGTCAAGTCCGCTCTGGCATGTTGAGTGTTTGAACACGCTTCACCGTTGTGAACAAGTCAGCTGGACGACTTCTTTATCCGGATCATAGTGGTGTTTTCATGGGCACCTTAAGTCCATGCAGCTGTACGCCCGTGTTGAATATCTACTTTTCTGCCGCATAGCTTTTTCCTTCAAACCGATTTTTTAACCTCAAACTATTTAAGCTTTTATGAATTTATTCTATTACATATCTCCTGAATGCAATCACTCTCATAGAAATAAGTCGCTAGTAGCTAAGTCACGAACTCTCAATATCACCGTCAGACTAGCCGGGTTCTAATCAAGTGTACGGTCACTTAACCATCGCAACTGTAAACAAAACGCTAAGTGGCCAGCGATTAGATATGCATATAACCTTATAAACCAAATTTTTTATATACTACTCTTTTTTGTATCATTAACAGCTTACATATACATCCAACTGTAGCAAGCGTTGACCTCGATTAAGGCATAGGAAACACGATTTTTTTCTGCAGAATCCGGAGTTCGAAAACTAGCATGCTAATGCGTCAGTCTTAAAACAGAGATTTAAGAAATATAACGGCGACCGATATGTTTTGAAACCAATCGTAAGCGTAAACAGAAAAAAGTCAGTGGTGTTTCGTTGTACGCACCCCCTCAGATTAGTACCATCTGACCGTGACTTTTCACGCTATAAAATATGATCCATTATTTTATGCGATTTCTTTGCCACTTTGCCTTGCTTTTGATTAACCTTGACTTTGCCAGTACAATTTATATACGTTGATATTTTCAGTGTACAAAGCGGTGTGTATGAACTGCCAAAGGTTTGACAGTACAATTCAAAAACATGTTTACTAGTTTAGTTACACTGTCACAGCACCATAGTTCACTTCGCAAGTTTTATACAGCAAAATCATATTGTTTATATTTATCGAAAGCAAGAAGGTCGCACACAGAGAAAAACATGCCGAAACCACTCTTGCTCAGTGTAGTTCTTTCATAGTTCATGAACGTGACACTGACAAACTAACGATAAGTCTACTGAGGGTAGAGTAGGTCATCTTGATAGGGATGGTCTACGCAAAGCACGGTTGCAGGCAGCTGCTTTGAATCTGTCGATACCGCGAGTGCACTCACGTGTAACTCACAAACAACTCGAAAAGTTTGTTGTATCTTCATTTACTTAGTCGTTAAACACCTTATACCTAGGTATAAGTCTTATTACCACCAAACAGGGAAGTAATTGCACACATATAACGCCGTCGTATTTTTAAGGGTAGAAGGAACATTTTTAAATGTTTGTGACTTTGACTCTGCCCTTGACTTAGTGACCTTTCTAATCCATCAATCAACCATCCATCCTACCCACCCCTAACTGTTCGATATAAAACACCGTTTCGTGTTATTATAAATTTGGTACTGATGAGTCAATACGAAATGCTTGCATCTACCAGTTTTCGTGTTCTAACAGTCTTGTTCAAACTCCTAAAGGGAACGAACTGTTTCAAATGTTAATGACTCAATTGTGTCCGTTTTGTTGATTTCAACTTCGTACGCTGAAGCAATCTACACGAAAGCAATGGAATTGCTGCAAAATGTGCTCTAGCGTAAACTATCTTGTGCAGGCCGTTGAGTATTCTCAACAAGTTTGTTGTGAATTTTTGTTACACCAAGGTGGTACGGTTGTAGATAAAGACTTCATCTCAACAATGAGTCTTAAGTTGTTGATATGATCCCCTAAGGGGGATAACTTCAGAAGGCCTCAACCAAGCATGTGTCGATCATAAAGTCTTATATAATTGGACGGTTTAAGTACATTGTGTCATAACAATACGGATGTCTACTGACTTTCAAGTTGCAGAAAGGTTATGTGCATTCTGACTGGGGTTCACAGGCATTTCAAGTTATATGAAATATCTGTATTTACACAAGTACACTGACGGATATCTGATGGGACTAAGATTGAACTGCAGATATTCACCGGTTCGTTTATTTCTGCTGGACGTTGGCCTCGAAGTTGTATCGCCGGTACAGTAGGAATGTTTCCTATTCGCTAAGTCAAGTCGTGAATTTGTGCCAAATTTGTTGCCTAACAGGTTCAAACCTGTAAAACTTTATAAACTCTGTCCCCCAATGTTTACTTGAAGAGACAAAATTTTGTTGTATACTTTCGATTTTAGTTCCCTTGGCCAAACATTTGTCTTTTATATGAAACTTTGTTCAACGCTTAATTTGGCAGTCTGAAGAGTGCCATCCAGTTCTACATACCACTGGAAGTATTTTTATGGAGTGAGTCTAACTGGCCCTCTACTTTGATTTCTCAAACTTGAAGATTGCCAGTTTGAAGCCGCCACCGCCAATACTCACCGTAACTTTCCTAGGGGGGGGAATTACATGATTTAAGCTCTAAACAATTTAGCACACCAGATAGTTTCACATGGTTGATAAGATGACTGGAATAAGCGTGAAACTATTTACTGGACGTCTGACGGTAACTACTTCAAAAGTTAGAACGAGATACAAAGAGCGGTCGAAGAACAAAGTGCCGACAATGGGAAAATGTGAATTGATAATGTTGTAATGGGTTGAACAGCGTTATCATCAGCACATTTTACGGGATTAAAGGTTGAGCACAAATGTATAAGTTATCAGCGAAGTATGATACATCCATAATACAAGATATCTGTTATCCAAGATTTAAAATGTGCGAAGGTTTCTTCCCAGTCAAAAGTTGTGTGAGAAGAGCACTACAAGCAGTAGTCCAGATCACACAATGAGATTTTGAGGGTCAAATTGGAATTCCACAATTAGTTCACCTGACTACCTGACTACAACGTACAAACAACCAGTTATATTGATTTGTTGACACTTCATGTCAAAGGGTTTCGCTTATTCACTCATCCGTCAAATCCTCGGAACTTTTATTTAGGTGATTCTTTATCTTCCTGTTTTACACACAGAGTGATACCTCAAGGGGGTTCGTTGAAATGAATAACTGCTGTTCAAGGTTTTAATTAAAATTTCCCAGATCAAAGCTATAAGTCCTTGTTGGGTATTAAACGTCACATCAGTATTACCTTCTTTCAGCTTTTGCAGTTATCCAATCATCCACCCTGTTTAATTGCAAGTTACACGGACAAAAACAAATAAGCTGGCGAACCCTTCTTATTCACATCAGTCACTATGCTTTCATGTTTCGCACTTTACTTATCAGTTCGTCGTACACTGCGACCAGTAATTTACCTGCACCAATACTTTTATGATATAATTGGTCTATAGACGTCTGCCATTCAAAACGGTGATCAGCTGCTGCGTCAAATTTGCTTGTAAGAGATGGTGATCGAAAAAGTTTGTTTGAATGCTTGTCGAATTTAAACAATTGATTTGTTCGAATTGAGTTTGAGCAACGTAGTAACGAACAAAACCAGCAAAACGCAACATGTTTGTTGCCCAGTAATAGACGTTAATGCAAAAACGTCGTCTTTCTGTGAGAGATATACTTCCTACGATAAATTAAAATTGCATAGTACCAACCAGAGTCTCGTTGTGCTGATATTCCTTCGGCACATTGGCGGATTACGCAATACGTATGGTGCAACATCGTCCAGAATTGATGAATTCATGTCGGCCGCATGGGACTGCCTGTGCAGTTCAGGTATTCGCACTGAAACATGATCCATGTCTTCAGATCAACAAAACTCGACAAAACATTCTGGTATAAAGATACGGTACCACCTTTAGCTGATCGACTTCGGGAAATGTCAGGCAGAAACACATGTGCGTAGGAGCATAATCTGCATGAACCCAGCTATTGCAGTAAGCTTGACCGTGTGTTTTGTGAGAAAACATTTACAAACGTCATTCTGACTCTTGCTTGTAGATCGTGGGTTCGGCGTGCTTGGTGCATATTGAACCCAACTAGGTCGAAACGTTTGGTTTCTGATAGTTATTGTCACAACCTATTTGAAAGTCCTTCTCGGATCTATTCTGCAGGTCAAAGTTAAAGGGCCGATCAATGTGAACTTCCGGGATAAGAAGAACAACCAGCAATGAAAATGATTAAACATATTGGAAGTAATGAAGGTTTTATGATTGTATTCTAATGTCAGTGGCAAATTTTGACCAGTGGTAAACGGTCCACCGATTATCACAGAACTATACAATAATTCAACCGAGTGAATAAAAACACTGTTAAGTTAATCTCGCCTGAAGACCGTTTTTCTCTTGAACTTCAGAATTCGTTAGTTCCAACGATAACCCACGGCGATTTTTTAAGCCGTTTTTCAGTGTTCTCTGGTGTTCAAATTAATGATGAAAAACAGGTATGACATTTGCTGGAAATATTGCCGACTTTCAGTCTTTGATGCCTTTGTCAAAAATTGACGCCCAATGATGACTAAGACATCGGTAGAGTAGCTTGCTTGGTGCCAAAATCTGCCCAGTCCCTGTGTTAAAACATTGGATAGTCCAGCTATTTCTATGAAGCACACCCCGTGTGAAAATAATAATCAGATTGGGGAATGAAAATAGTTCAGCTAGACAACATTGCGTGCATAACCAGATTACTAATTTTAAACAAAAATATCAGCGCATGCCAACACTATGAGCAAGGTGCTTCAAACTTTCATCTAGTTAATGAATGAACTTACTTGATCATATATTTGAATAGTACCAAGCCCTTAATTGCAACTGGCTGACGTTGTTTTGTCCTTCTCTTCTCTCCGTCATTCTTCCTACTTCCGTTCCTTTTGACTACTCAGTCAACCCAACGTAAAGTAATAACTTCTTTTTGTGACAAACCAACTTCAAACCATTCTCCTTTGAAGTCAGTTTATCCGCTTGCTCCCACCTCTGTTGAACGTGCTAAGCATATTTCGACGGGTCAGCGTTATTGTGTGTATTTGTCCAGTTAGTTCTTAAATGGGAATGTATGATATCCACAGTATACTACCTTACTTAATATCACGTCTGTTCACAAATTGAACGGTGAATAGACGGAAAACTAGCGGTATTAGAACTTGAATAGAAAATTATTGTCGGCAGTGGGATTCAAAAATACTTGATTCACATAATCACTAACAATCATGTGGGATAGACCTGCTGTCATCTTTGGCTCTCAAACAATCTTGATTCGGCATTGACGTTTCTTGAGAGCAAGTACGTTTGTGTGGGATTTGAGAATAATCAGGCGCGGTTGATTCCTCGTTTTCGTTGTAGCCATTTTTAACTATGGACACTTGAGTAACTGCTCACAATTGGTAGGAAGACATTTAGTAAAAATAAGAAAATCCGGAACGCAATCCGATTAGCATTGCATCAAAGCTGCTTTTTTGGATAAATACTTTGCCAAATAACTATGGTTCAACTCATGTTTCTAAAAAGAATCAGCCTTCTCAGCTGGCTAACCAAATACACTCAGTTATAATAGGAATGAACTCCATGTAATTAGTTTTGGCAGGTAATAACTCCAGAGCAATCTTGCTCAATAGAACATAGCCACAGGTCCCATAACTTAAACAAGAAGGCACAAATCCCAAGGGGACATCGATTGTCTACAGGTTGGTAAGTCCGCCAAGTATATTCACACTGGCAAAACAAGAGAAAGAAATTATACACGAAAGAAAACCTAAATCACCATTTTTCCAACTTAGTTTCTAGGTTTCTGCATGTGCGGACGTTTGTGCGTCCAGAAGTTAAGCTGTCCGGGTGTTCTGCTGTTAAGTAACCAGTTGAATGACTAGCTTTTCTATTCATAAAGTTGAAAAGTAATAGAACTATTCAGAAGGTGGCCAACGGAGTTTCTTTTTCAGTCGGTGGGTATCTTATCAGTGAAGGCTCTGCACAGCCGGAGAAATATAAAAGTAAATTTATTTCACGATGCGCATAAAGGATACACTTATAGAACAAGAGCAAAGTTTGAAGGTTGACTCAAAAATGTAAGTGAACATCTAGCGGCAAGTTCGCCGTTGATCATGGCTAAGACTAAAATATGTTGCAAATGAAATGATAATTCATATTTCAGAGGTAAAAAGTGTATGTACTCGCAGACATTATTATTGCTGGTCTATATACTACGAGGCTGAAATACAAGCTAATAAACCACCGCGGGAATAGATGAAATGAGGAGCAACTTATGTGAGAAAATATGAGCTCAAGCAGACTGACCGAGAGATGTTCGAAAAAACAGCGGATGGTTAAGGAAGTTTATCTGGCAGCGTGCAATCACTTGTTCCAAACACTGCGATTATTTTCCATAGCCTCTGTTAAAGGGTCATTGTGTGAACGTCGAGTCTACAATAGTTCGTCAGAGTTAATGATTCCAGTGACTTGATTGCATACATAAACAGGCGAGGACTACCTAAATGCATCCAGACTGATTGGTTTATCAAAACTTCACCAACTTGGAGAAGAAAAAAGAGAGAAGGTAGGGGAACAGGAAGGGTAAATTGCAAAGAAGACACGGATTAGTTGGTTTCTTGAAGTCGTCAGCTGGATGGATCCGGCTTTGACTACCTTTGCTAATATTATTGGCTACATATTGATTGTAACGAACTGATGTTGAATTCGTCTAAATTGTGTTCATCCATTAAATTGCTGTTGTTTAACTCGTCACTAACACTAACTAACACAGAACTGCTTCACTATCAGTTATCAAAATCTGTTATGGTGAGCGGATCATAATTAAACATGTGCTAATGAATAAAAACCAATTTCAGTATACCAGGCCAAGCCAAAGTGGCATTAGATGAACGCAGCTGTTTTTGACAAAAATAATTAATAACTGTCTCTGACTTCCCTGTCATGATGAATCCTACTAATTTGCGGCCAGCACCTATGTATGTTACAAAAAGCATAAAAGTTCGTTCTGGATTTGTGACAAACAAACAATTGATACAATGGATGCTAATCAGCTCTTGGGAATTTAGTCCAGACTGTTTTCGTATTAGGCCGTGAGTGACAGATTAGTGGATTTGTCAGAGCAATTATGTGGTCCAACAGTGTTGTAAAAATCAACCTGCAGATGTCAGAAAACACAATTCAATGAGCACACTCAGCCTGTTCATAGACACAAGTGCTGCCGCAGTCAGCTAGCTTAGCGAAAGTAGGTCAACATTCAGAAACCAGTAACGGATTGCAGGCAAAAATACAGTCACACCAGGCTTGATACGCGCAAGCCCATATTTCAGTGGAAAGTGGTTGATGTGTGAAGACGGTTGCAGGAACAGAAACAGCTTCAAAGTGACGGTATTGCTTGATAAACGCAGCTCCGTAGACGGCATCTACGTGGAATTTTTAATTCACCGTCGGCACTACTGGAATGTAGCTAGCAAACTCAAAACTGGTAATTCATTTTTGAAAATGCATGCGGAGGCAGACTATGAGACTGATAACATTACTAGAGTTTTGTTTCGGTAGTTCATCACTGTGAAGTCGTTATACAAAATATCTTGCGGTTACAGTGACAATGAAGATAATACCGTGGTTATCGGTCTCTCCAGTGTCATGCGAGTTAGTACACTGTTGGCTGACTTTTGTGTGCAAGGTTGACGTGGCACCTTCTAAACGTGGCAAAGAAATATTGCTAAACTCCAAAACAATCCCTGGGAATTTGCAGTCAGTATGAACCACTATAAGCAGCCAACCTATAGGCCGCGAAAACCATACTGTACAAATAGTGACCATACACAGTGTTCCATGTTTCGTCATGTATACTACATATCGGTTGGATTACGGTAACTGTGGTATCAAACAACGATTTCTTTCTTTTATTTTCAAGCAGGTATATGTTAGATGCTCTGATTTCTTCATATAAACCATACCTTTCTTCTTTCCTTCGTTATTTCTTCATTTACTCCTTCCTTGATGTTAATCTTCTTTAACTACTGTGGTCAGAGCTCAACCTTTCTAAGTATTCTACGGAACAATCATTTTTTAATGACTTTGCTTCAATATAGATTGAACATCACCCACAATTGATCGCAGCTGTCGCATTCCCATAGACTATCCAGTCAGCCCATTTCGAAAAGAAGCACTAGGTTCGAGTTTCGCTCTCATTAGAGCTCGTCAGTAGTGCATATCATCGCCACTGCCGGGACTTGAACCACGGACACGCTGTTCATGAGGCAACCGCGCCAATGACCTCATGTTAGGCACGACCGGATTATCATATGTGAACGTTCAACCACTTTCGCTTGTGAGTAATGATCAGGTTGTCCAATCGCCTTACTTCCCGTTGATTCGTTCGTGGTTTTTGGCCTAACTACGCAATTTCCCCCTCAAACCGATCAGTTCACAATGTGTTTGTGAGCGACACTCTAAACAACTCGCTTTTGGTAACATTATACTGTGCCACACAGCTTGATTTAGGCGGCCATCCAAATCATGAGCAGTGTTATGTTACCTGGTAGGCAACGGACCATCAGAGGGGTGTGATACTCTTTCAACCAACTCTCTCTTCTGACCATGTGCGTGATGATGAAGGTTTCGATCGATCGGATCTTTTCGTGTCACAGAAATCATGGTGAGTACTGCCGTCAATACCAACAGTCTTAATTGTTGTCCCTCCACTTCGGATCTGTTACGACTTCACCATTTTGGCTATCAGAGTGGATGACAAGGGATTCTTTCTATGTATATCCACAAGCCATCCACGCAAGCTTTTACATGTTTCATCGTCAACAGTCCCAAAACTAGTTAAACCTGACAATAAACTAGCGCATGAAAGTGAAACAACACTTCCGCTCACGCACCTGATTTGACTGTATCTTATATACCGTAAGTGAATGACAACATCTTACAGTATTCCACCCAGGAGTATCATATGAACCAGGTAAGCCTCTTTCATTCATATATACTGAAAAGCGAAATCTTGCAGCTTCGACCAACTTTGAAGTTATATCTTTAAATCCTCCAGCCTTATACAGTACAATATTCCAGTACAGTATTCAAACCTCCAGGGGAACCCTCATTAACAGTGGTTTATTTTAGGCATAATTCACGGTGGATCATCCTAATCAGCACCACTTAAAGGGACCAACGATCAAAACAGGTATGTCTAAAATCAAATCAGTTCCCTTAGTTACCGACAATCACTTTTACCCAGCGGACCGTTTAGCAGTTATAACTACTGCCGATTAGTAATAGAGGAACTTGTCGACATAAAGTGAATTACAGCAGCCTTTGCATTCCATAGAAATTCTTAGTCACTCCATTTCAAAAAAGCACTATGCTTAATTTCCACTCATCATGGAGGTCGGCAGTAGGAACGAAGCATTAGACTGGAATTTCGTTCTCGTTATTGCCCACCAGTAGTGTTAAAAACATGCAGCAGCAGTGTGCACAAACAATTAATCGTGTACAGGTGATATTGTAACGTGTGGTCAAAACCAGCAAGCGCGCACGGGTTGAATTTGAAATGTTTAACAGGGCGTAACAGAGCTGCTGTGTTGTTGACGCCATTTTAGTTTTCGTTTGTGGAATTCGTGTGCATGGCTTACTGGGCCTTTGGCTCATGCTTGTTTCTTGTAATTTTCTTCTACAGGACTGTTGTTAGAACCTTCACTTTGGGAGAACTCTGTTCCCCGGCGTCTCCACGTTGCGTCACAGTTTATCCGTAAGTGTAAACGGCCGACTTGCATGTTACAATATCACTCATAAACCCTAGGTAGTGATGAATTGGCTAGCCGATCGTGCTTTATTCTACTCTTTGCTTGTATACCACCTGGATCAATGCGTAATGTCCATTGCATGAACTGTGAAGTGCATGTTTTAAACTCACGACCCGAGTAACTGGAAACGCGCTATCACAGGGACAATTTGCCGTTTATATGGATCACCCAATGGTTCATGCGGTTCAACAACAATGCATATGTAAACCCATGGATTAACGCAGTATACCTTATTGTGTATCAAAAATTCTGTTGCATAAAGAAAACAGAACATATGATTGAAAGCATTATATGTTTAAGGGATAATTATACTGAGTGATTCAATCGAAGTAGTAAGTAAACCATGACTAAAGACTGTCTTACCTATTTGCAAAATTCTACCAACATCGGCTGAGTGATTCAGTTTAAATATAATTCTAATTTGAACACAAACGGTTACAATGATTTGGGCACTCTGATGATATTTTCACAGACACTTTCCAAAGATCTACCATAAGAGAACTGGAGTAGCTTATCTTCCGATATATACACGACATATTAACTCAAACCACCGCGTTTTTATGGGAGGTGATGCAAGTCTTAAAATGACTGCATGTTAGTCTTATCAACCGGGTTCATTTTGACAAAAGAGACGTGCACACAACACAAACTTAAGTTCATTCGAGTTTAACCAGCTTTGGTTGCCGGTTAAAATTAAAGACAGCAACCAGCTCAAATTTGCGTACACTTTTTTCTGCAACAGAATATTTAGGCACGTTGATTTACATGACTCTGTGAGTGGCACATCAAGTAAAACCCAGAAAGCCTGACCTACACGATAGCACATATTTTTGTTTACTCCTTTTGAGGACAAATTACTGAAAGGAGATCAGGGATACCCATAGGTACCGACCTACGTCGTTTGAGGCTGGGTGGACTCGTTTTATAAATTATTCACCGATTGGTAATACGTCAGTAAAGACATAAACAATACGATTTTCTTTTGTAGTCGTTTTGAAGGCGATCATTGGGCAGTGACATTTTGGTTACGGTTTGAAGGGTGACAACTGTAGACGATAGATATCACGATTTCTTTGCAAATCTGAAAACACCAACGAAGTTAAACTTGTACTCTTGAAGATCGCAAACTCCCTTCCGAGACCCGAAATTGCCAAAGGTGTGTGAAGTTGGCTGTTTGCAGTTGGTTGCTGGCACTGTTGTATTCAAGAGCCCGCATGAAATACAGCTAAATCAAAGAGGTCAAAATGCATTTCCAATTTCATGTATCTTCGCTGTCAACTACAAAACCGCGATTGACATATTGGCCTTAAAGTAGACCCTTTAAAATGTGCTTGCTTCTAAGAATACTTGCAACTTCTTTTCGATTTTTTGAATGTTATCCTAGTATCTCTGTTTTTCATGTGTACAGTGGCTTCTTTTTGTTCGCTGGACAGTTAACTACACAGAGTGCCCCACGATTTTAACAGTCTCAGAGACATACTTCTTATCAGAACAAAACTGACTGGTACTTATCCAGTAATTTCCGTATAATGTGACCTGCTGAAAGAACTGATCCTCTACTGTAACAAATCCCTTTTTTCGTGCAGGCCGAGTGCTATGCTACTGTACGAACGATGCTTTTTGTAAACTCACAGCGTTTCTATTGCGTACCTTACAGAAATCAGGTGAAGTTAATTCACAAACTGAAAAGGAGACCCTGACAATTATCTTTGGAGCTAACAGATTTCATCAGTAGTTCTGGACGGAATTCGCCGATAACTACACAGAGCATACACTAACACTGTTAACTTTAGGTGAACACCAGTGTTTCATCCCAAGATGCACGTATAATTATGAACTATACCATATTCTAAAAGTACATAACCATACAACTAACCCGTTGGGTTGCTGAACAACTTCTGAGCTGTTACATGACGGATATTTGAGTTTTGATGTAGTTCTTTTAATAGGTAGTTTATTGTGACTATCCTACACTGAACTGACAGGGCTCTTTTACTCATGTGGCAGTCAGACAAATAAAAACAGTTCTACAACCTTGTGAAGTAACATCTGGCTTACGGTCTTATAAGGTAGGGCAAAATAAATCAAAAATATGGAAAACAATCTTTTTCTGCGGTAGATTTGAACAGTGAAGTCAGAAATGCTATGTTGCACAATGTAAGTTATGATAGATTTTGCTACATCCGTAAGAGAGCAACAAAATCTGTTGTGGCATAAATCGTGACAAAACGTTCCGACCTCACTTTTCAAAAATAATCGCAGTTACTTGGCCTGTGTATTCTATGACTGTAAGCCAATATTTCCAACTGCAACCCACTCGGTGATTTTAACTAGTATTATTATGTCTATCCAGATGTAACTAAAATAAATGCGCTAAAAGGATGGTGTTGTTACTGTCAACCCTCAGTTATTACATTCGATGATCAACGGAAAACGTAAGGTGTTTGGTATATCTGAACAGAAGTACACTCAAACGGATGCCTCTACTGCGTTGACATGACACCCGTTAGTAACGCCACCAAATCAGCTGACTGGATACATGCAACAGAAACATGTTTTATTATTGATTGATGTGTTCAAAGTGGTTAGCATCTTAAGGCATAACGGAAACAAATATCATATGAATGCTTTCAACTTTTGTCACATTGGATATTTCAGAAAACCATGTTCATCAATAGTGATTTACACTTTATCGGTAAGGAAATCAAAAGATTCAGATACATTAACGTGACCAGCCGGCCGCAAAGGTCTGGGTGAAAGTCTAATAAACTTTGTCAATCGAATAACAGTCATCTGCCAATCAGGCATTAACAAAACAAAAATGTATATTTCAGTTCTAGCATTACGTCTAACGCCAACTAAGGACGTGGTCCAATCTTCTTGGACACCAACCTACAGCACAATCCTCAGAGCTTGAAATCATTTCTCGTCGTCTATTGTTCGCATTCAGACGGACCATGGTTTTCTAAGGCAGCGAGTGAAAACTAGTCCTAGAAATGATTTGGTACATCAACATTTTCACCCAAGATGATCCATTATGTTGCAACTACCATCACATCAGCTGGGAGCCATAATGCTTTTTACCTACCTGAATGGCATGTTCGTCGTTATTTAGCCTAGGTTTGTCCAAGTGTTATGAACATGCTCTATGGTTTATAGAGTAATGAATCCTTGAACTCATTTAATGAGGCTGATTACGTTTGTAGTGAACCGTCGCATTCTAGGGTCAAGATCAGGCCATTGCGCCAAGGTCTCGTCCTGCAACTATAGGACTGTTTTCAGGAGGACCGTCGCTTCCATTAAATTGGTAAAGGAGATCATTTATGGCCACTGTCTTAGTCGACAGTTGAAACGATGTTTTAATTGGGCAGTGAATACAGTCGATAGACACACTAACTGCTACGCGCCTGTGTAACGCGTGTTCCGGAAGATTTGTTTTACACTTCAGCTTCAGATGTTGTTTGAGCCACATATTCTGTCACACAACTTTGGGTCATCTTTTGTAAAGGAGATGTGAATGCAGCCTGGTATCTTTACACTGTATGGCCTGTATAACTACTTCATCATATCGCATCCTATACCTGAGGTTCTGTACAATATCCGCTACTATCACCGGCCAACGCGACAGTCGACCGCAGCTGTACATATCCGGTGCAGTGTCCTCTCGAAGAAACTAGTGGTTCAATGCCAGTGGGTGAGCTTCACAACACAGAGGCATGTGCTGTGAGTCGTAATCTACCACAAATGATAGAGAATTACACTAAGTACTTGCCGACTGTTGGCATTCAGAAACGCTTGACAGTGGTACGCTACGGACTAAACGGCGGCTAGATAAAACACTAAATTTGCCTGGTGGCAATCTGAATAATATCCTCACTAACCAAAAGTTTGAAAGTACTTGACTGATGTACCGTTTCATTTCAGTGTGTCAGTCGGCTGTCCCAAAAGTTAGCGTCACCACGTGACCAGCGCGCACAGTTTAAGCCGACATGTCATGAGTCTAGATTTAACATAAAGGCTGATGAACATTTAGTTGCGTAGTACTCACACATGGGCAGTCGCTTTTTTAAGAAACAATATCCAAAATTTAACAGTTTAACGTTTGTGGCTGTAGGTAAACCTGCAGCCAAAGTCATGTTCGGTAAAGCAGACTGCATCCTCCGACTAATGCAGAGATAATTGGTGTTGAAAATATTGACTCGATTTAAAAAGAACACATTTTTCTGCAGACAAATATAATTTCAACCTTGGACGCTGAAATTTTAAAGATGAACTTCCGCTTGCGAGTTACGTTATATGTGCCAGTGTATCTGGTATACTATCATACCAACACGGCATTTAGCATACCTCAAATCAGAAAGTATTTTCTCAACCAGACAGAAACAAGACAATTTTGTGTCTTCAAACATTTTATAATTGATTATCTCTTGCGTTACTCAGGCAGTTAACCCAACATCGATTTGCTTATTTTCCAATCATTCCGCGCCTCTTCTCCAATGAACGTTTTCCAAGTAAACCACGTCGCTTGGAGATAGAAGGGAGACCCTCTTCTGTTAATGAAAGAAAAGTATAAAATTCTCGATTACAGGCTGCCAATAACATTAAAATTGACGATTTCATAATTAAAGAGTTTCCATTCGACCCCTTCCGAAAAGAGGCACTAGACTCGAGTTTCGCTCTCGTTATTGCTTGTCAGTAGTGTATATCCTTGTCACTGCCAGGACTAAAACTCCGGCAGCGCTTTCATGAGGCAATCATGAGACAATCGCCGGAGTATCGGTTGGAGTTAACAGGACAGTTACCGTGTCTCTTACCGAGGCGATCTGGCAACCTGACTATTACTTACAAGCAAAAGCACTTGAGCGTTCACATATGACAATTCGGTTGTGCCTAGTGTGAGGTCAGTGGCGCAGTGGTAAACATGGTTGCTTCATGAAAGCGTGGTCGGAGTTCTAGTCCCAGCAGTGGCAAGGATATACGCTACAGACGAGCACTAATGAGAGCGAAACTCGAGTCTAGTGCTTCTGCTGTTCGAAAGGGGCCGACTGGAAGGCCTCTGGAGATACGACAGCTGCCATCATCTGTGGGTGATGTTCAACTTGATATTAACTAAATTCCTGGCTACTCAGCAGTTACACAGTTGTTGGGTAAAGTTCACTTTCACTGCTCAGCAGTGTATCACCGTATGCCGACATTAAACACATTTTGCCTATGTAATTAGCAATAGAAAGTATTTAGAACACAAATAGAATTATTCGTCTGACATCGGTGACCTCGGTTGTCTGAGTCTTTTCCAGCTTCGGCAGAGAAACTTTGCAACTGGTGAATAGTAAATCTACTAAGCGGATAGCTTGGTAGTAAACGAACTTACCCGTTCGAACCCGACACTCTGACGTGAGTTTATCAATTGGGTTTTGTCAGTCCATTTCAGTGAAGAGGGCAGAGTGCGTGTATATGTAATCAGATGAGCAACTTGCATTTAACTCTAATTTATATTCGCTTCAGTGCATTACAGCACAATAGTCAGTATCCATTTTCAAGCAAATTAGTGTGTTTTTCAATTCATGTAGGATAGACCCGCACAGTAAACGGGTTCCTCAAATTTAGGGGTTGATTTATGGATTTATTTATGAAAATAACCTCAGTGAAACAAGAACATCCAACTGATGTTTTTTATAACTACCGGTTGATTTCTATTTTAATCTATTGTGTGACAGTGAGTATTTAAACGGTGAGATAGTTTTACGCGGTATGTTCAAATGCGTTATTCTCATTGGCCAGAATAAGTATGAACGAAATACGGATAACAACAATTTCACAGACGTAAGTAAACCACACCGCATTGGTGTCCCAGTGGTCAATGACCTAACTGTGTAGTAGGGTGAATTTAGTGGATGCAACTACAGTCTTGCTATCTTATCCCGAGGCTTTCAAATGATCAAAACAAAGGCAAAGATGAGCATGGGAATTCTATCGGGAAAGTTAAGCGCCATTTGAAACTTCAACTCACACGGTGACAAACCACCTGAGATTGTTCCGAGAATGGTTGTGTCAGTTGACCAAGCAAAGTGAGAGGCAACACAGAATCAGATCGGTATTCAGCGGTCATTTTGGAGATCTCACTAATTTTGCTAATTACTCACTAGCTAAATTGCAATAGTAACTCCTTTAGCAATCAGCCGTCTAGGAATTGCAGAAACTATCCGGGACAAAAGTGTATAATTAGGCAAAGACGAGATAATAACTTTATATTCAGGCAAGTGCGGATGCATTTACAATTTAAGATATAGCCTCCAGAACCAAGGGTTGTCCATGAGATGGGAAGTATCTACCGTTTCTTTATATACCCGCGGTTATTCCTATTAATGAGAAAATCCGCAAGGTAGAAAATAGGCTTTCATTCACTCGAGGGCTTATTTCTAAGGCTGAGCAAACAATTCTGTGTAATCAAAAGGTGTTCACTTAGAAACTAGATAAAATGTCAGCCCCGCTTCTTTCTGTTCGTGTTAAGGTTCTGTAAAACTTTACAGACTGTTTCCATGTTGGGCATAACTTTCAGAGCTAATTTGGATTAGAAGGATCCCTCAATAATGCTGTTGCTGCACTTCATTCATCGTGTAACATTTCTGAACTTAAATAAATCGTTTTGTCACTTCGGAAAAGTTCTTTGCACAGGTGGACGTCCGTGTGCGTTGACAGCTTGCATGCAAGATCATGATCCAGTATGATCAGCTATCACAAACTCGATGGCCTTATGATGATTATGAACGTTTATTGCCCTTAAGTTAATACTGGCGGTTTTTACCTGCGGAGCATGGAAGACGGTCATAAAACGCCCAAGATGACTCTCTATAATTGCTGGACAAGTTGGACTAACCAGCAAACCAAATGCATTTATCAAACTCATAATACTCCCTCTCTAATCTCTGAAAAGATTGATGTGCTGTTAATTCTAATTGATATATAATGTCGGTTTCATTGCTATCCTGTTTTCATAATTCTGAGTTTACCCTTATTAAAAACTCCGGTAAGGTGTTCTATCATTAGACACCTAGTCCATTATAACTTTTCCTCAGATTCATAAAACATTTTTCATCAAGCAGGCTTTAAACACCCTGGAGTTGCGGCTAGTTTACGCGATATACAAAACCCTCTGTGTCAGAAACGAAGCGTCGGCAGTAAATTTGTTTTTCGATAGTTTTCATTTTCTTCCTAAAATAAACTTACCGGTTGGACTGTTTAACTAGGCCATCAAGAAACCAAAATTAAATAAGAACTCTGTTTTCCATTTGGAAATCAACGTGACATATCGTTTTAACTGATTATACAGTATTCTGGTAGCCTCCAGCTCTGGCTAAAGTGTATTCAAATTATACCTGTCATCGCGAATTGCGGTCTGTACACTTGCTTACGTTTTAGGTCAGCAACTAATTCAGGATGGAATCACTTGACAGTGGTAAAGGTTAGCCTGTTCCACACAAGTTCTCATTACAGACAACTCTTCTGAATAAGCAATTAGTGCAATTGGCGCATTACACAAGTTATTCTTTGACGTCCAAAAAGTCTGCTAACCGTTTCCTTCATGGGGGGAAATTTCAAATACAACATTCCCGGAGAAGGTCACCCGAGATTGTTAAAACGTAGACTATTAAAGTTTGTTGATAACGTTGTGTCCTCAATCAAGTTATCACTTCCTTCATTAAACATTTCGCACATTTCCTTATTTGCCCACTGAATTCTACACATCACGCATGTCAACAGTATGCCACGATTGTATCCCTTAAAGATTCGAATGTAATAGTGTTAGCTGAACACAACTCACACCCAGGCTTTGCATTCTCAAGGACATATATGACCTTTTCGAAACCGGCACACTAAAATGCGAGGTGTTAAAATCTTGTGTCATACCCCGCTACTCATGAGTAGTCAGTGGGCATTACTGATGTCTTCAGATGGATTTCAAAAACATGAATCTCATGAACATCATGAACCCACATATTTTGGGAATGTGCAAATGCAGTAGGTTAACTGCATATCAACTATATACTGCGCGAGTTACTTTTGTAACAGACGTAATATACAGACGTATAAAGAGGCCAGCCATCAAGTGGTCACGGGACAATTAAATTCACCTGTCTATACGGAAATAAAGATCTGTCTAAGGGCAGATCAGAAGGCAAATGTCACAGAGATGAAGACACAGCTGCTGGGGTTCAAATGATCATCACACTCAGTCTACACGATCACCAGAAGCGTGCGGTTGATGAACCCTCCAATGTTCCAGCACAATCTATTTCCTAATGGAAAAACCAAGCGCCCAAAAGATGTAACCAAAACTCAGATTACACTGAAACCTGCAGCCTGGAACATGTGCAAACTAGAACAAACTGAACGTGCATTTGTTGAATGTAAATCGGCACATTCGCACCATGGCTGCTATTAGAAAAGAACGACTCTGCTACTAACACCGTCTTGCTCAAAAGCTGAAGGTGAATCCTAAAATTATCTACAGCAAGTCTACAGCACATATAAGGAATACGGTTGACATTTTGAAACTGCAAGCCTCTAGTGGATTTAATAATACGGGTGAAGAGACGACTAACACCCCATGTAAAAGTTAACAAATGTGCATAACTGTAAATCATGAATGACTTTTCAGCACATACGGAATAGCTTAAATGCGTTACCTCACATTTAAATGCCACAAGTTAGAGTCAAATTAATGAACCCAATCAGACTCAATATTCCATTTCCACACGAAAAGCTGGGCCAAAAGATTGGCGAAACTGCTAGCAATATCCCCAAATAACCCTTTGTCAACTGGCTACTTAGTCAGGTTTAAGAGAACCCAAGTGCTGCGAGATACTGACTGTGACAAGCTCTAAGGACCTGGCCTCGTCGATCGTCGAACACACCTTAACAACTGGTCACCTAATTGACGTTTTCAGATCGTTTAAGATATTGCAGCGTAATCGTAGACGGAAACTGCTAGCGATTACTAAGGTACTGGTAACCAGACAACATCGACCGGTTTTGTGTGCAAAGAAGGTCCTAACGCGATCAGCCTATTTGTCGTGGAAGTGACTGCACTATTAAACGCACAATGTCAATGCAATTTGGTTGGTTCGTTTGATTGTTGTTGCTTTGTGCAGTTCGTGTAAAAGGTGCTGGTTCTACGTTAGCGACCGCTGAGAGTAAATCGAAATGTTGACTTTACGCAACACGTATCTACACTCTGTTTTGACTAAATGGATAAGATCTGAAAAAGGTTCACATTCACAATTATCTCCATAAACAGATGCGAACATGACCCGGCAAACCCTTGATCGATAGCGTTATTTTCAGTGGTTCCAAAACTAACGGAGAGTTTGGTAGATGACTCTTTCCGGAATAAAGTTGAAGACATCTAATATATCACCAAAAAACAACTTGACATTCATATGGGATGTTCACACGTCAGGAATCTGCCCACTCTTTGTGACTTTGGGCGAAGGCTGCCGACGCAAGACTGGCGAGATTTGTGGTTTATCTTGGTTTTTCCAAATTTTTGGACAAGGGTGATCATTTCCTGTTGCTGCAGAAACTCAATAATTATGTATTTGATGCGTGCTTACTCACGTGGATTGAGGGTTATTTAATTTAAGGTAAGTTCATCGTCAACTTGAACGGACGGTTATCGGAGTGGTGCCTTGAGAGCAACAATGTTCTCCAGTTATTTGCCTAAAGACCTTTGTTATTCATTCTTTTGGTTCCCAAACCACCCGGAACATCAAGATTACCAACGTTGCTCTACGTTGATGAAACAAAACTCTCACAAGTTTTAGAATGCACGGAAGGCGTGATAATTTCACACAACCGTCTAAACTGCCTAAACTAATGGTCCATATAAAATAGCATGTTGTTTAATGCCAGCGAACGTAAAGTCAAAAAGATTCGACATCAAAATTACGTTGGCCATGGCGAAAGAGAGCTGCTTGTGTTAGTGTTTGAACAAGACTTAAGAAGCATAGTGTCAGACAGCAAGAGTCTTCCTACACATTGGGTTGCCATGGTTGAAAATGTTCGAATAACCGTGAACCTCTCGAAATGAGATCGTGGAATCTTGCACCCTGAGGAATATCCCACTATATCCGCTTCAACAATCCGCTCTCAGCTGGAAGAGAAACACACAGGTCCAACGTCGTTATTTTAAAACGATCTGGCATTTGTTGGAAGTAATAGTCCCTCAGAACTATGGGGCTCAGGAAAATTATCTGCCAGAAACTAACAGAATTAGGCCAATTCTCAGTGAATTACAGACACCCCAAGAGAAACCTGATTCTTATCGACGAAATACTCAACAATACAGACCATCCACTGGCTAATCTCTTCTCACTTAACAAGGATGAATGTTTTGGAGGGTAACCGCTGGAATTGGGTAAAATAATAGGCGGGTTAGTTTTCATAGAGAACTGTTTCACAGTTTGGATCTATTCGCAGTGGAAGGTACCGTCCAACTCAGTGGTCACGGCTTAACTGGTTGATAATTAATAGTTTACACGTACATCAGGAATACCCTGCAGTTCCAGCCTTCTAACCACCATCTTAGGACATTTCTCCAAGTCATGAAATGTACATACATGACGGAATTTTGTTTCAGTGGCTGTTTTTGATATGATTGCACGCCATCAACCTAATCGAAACCTCTTCTATTTGCTTCTGTTTGCTTTTCCTTTACGGGCATAAACCGTCCAACACGAATTTTCACCGGCCACTACAGAGACGGAAGCATACAAGCAAAGATACTCCTCTTTTCTTCAACAACGCATGAACCTGTGATGAAAGTCTATATTCACAACTTCTTCTGGCATGTTTTGAACGCGTAGGAGAGTGATGTTCAGTTGTACAACCTGCTGAAACCACTATCCAACTTCGTTCATCCTAGTGAGCCTGGAGATGCATAAAACACTATCAGCGTTATGTTCAACCTCAGTCTGATAGATGAACTGAAATATTTTTCATAGTTCTAACTCTCACCTTCAATTACTCACGGTAACAGTGGATAAACGATCCCTGGTTCAGTCTGCTAAATATGACAAAGAATTCAATCAGTGTTTCTGGAAACTAGAAAATCTAATGCATTCAAGCATTACGAATTCAAATTTTATCAGTTCACCCAAAGCAGTAAAAAAAGTACCCCGTTTTAATGTTGGAGGCTGAAATACAATTCGCCACAGCTATAACTGAAACGGTCTGTAATGAAGCGAAAGAATGATTTTTAGCTAACCTACCGACTAGACACGTACAGTTGTTCATGAAATCTAAAGATTTTATTATGCGCTGCGTGACCCTGATCTTTTTAATCATTGTTGTTTGCAGTCGCTTTGTGATGTCTTGAAAAACAAGAAACGCCGCTAACATTCTAACGCAAATCTATATGGAAATACGCCGTTTTATATTCCAAATCTTTTAAATTGTTGGTGTGTGCAGAACTACTAATTTGCAAGCGCGGAAGAACTAAACTGCCTTGTGTGAATTTCATGTAAATAAGGAAGCCAAAGTTTGAAGTATGACTTTATGGTGATTTACATAACAATGTTTCGAATTCCTCATGATCAGAGAGTAAAAGTGATTTTTCAGTCTAAACTATGGGTTTCCGGGAAAAGTTTTCTTTTCCTTCGAATTAAATCAACTTTTGCGAAGAAGCTGAAAGTTTCTGAAGATCACAAGTGAAAAAATGACTTGACTTAGACATGGTAAAGACTCTTGAGTTTTCTTCTCGCAAGAGATTTACTTTGCTGAAGAGACAATCACTAAGGAAACACTTTTGACAACGGGGTAAAAGGTCGTTTTTGGCATCGTTCTGAAATTAACACTGACTAAACAAATGAATTCAAATTATGTCGTGGAGACTCATAGTCAGTAATAAACAATCCTGAAAATTACCAATGAGTAGTCGGGGATTTGGTTAATTTCAAGTTGAACATCACCCACAATTGATCGCAGCTGTCGCATCCCCATAGACTTTCCAGTCGGCCCCTTTCGAACAGAGGAAGCACTAGACTCGAGTTTCGCTCTCATTAGAGCTCGTCAGTAGTGCATATCATCGCCACTGCCGGGATTTGAACCACGGACATGCATGATATGCACTGCTGACGAGCTCTAACGAGAGCGAAATTCGAGTCTAGTGCTTCCTCTGTTCGAAAGGGGCCGACTGGAAAGTCTATGGGGATGCGACAGCTGCGATCAATTGTGGGTGATGTTCAACTTGAAATCCTGAAAATGTTCAACGATCTAACACAACATGTGCAATTACAGGTTTATTTATTCACTGCTGAGAATCTCCAAACATAACTGACAATGCGTGTATTTCGTTTCAGAAATATAAAGCATCCTTCCCCAGTTACGGATATGAATAATGAAATCAGAAGACCGGTTTTGCAAGATGGTAGTACTATTTCGTATGTTCTCATCAGTTGCTTCACTCAAATATTGTTTGTGTCCACCGCTGTTATGTGTAGCAACGGAAGAGAACATACGAAACAGTACTACCATCTTGCAAAACCGGTCTTCTGATTTCAGTATTCAAATGCGTGTATTTGTTTAGCAAAGCAGTTCAGTATATCACTTTTCCAAGATGATGAATGTCCGTCGGTGATAATTACAATACCAACACGTGTTCATCAGCAAGCCCTCAAAAATCACGCAGGGCAAAAACTGTATTTAGGTAACTGTTATCTGATAGCAGAAATCTAAAGCATCTCCAAAGCAAAAGCACTGAAGATGAATTAGCGACATGCCTTGAGCGAAAACCCCGGTTAATCCTTTGATATCATTGTACACACTGGATGTATTGAGCTTTCGATCGCCTCAGCATCTCTACTGTTGACAGGACGTGTTGAGAAGAATATACATGCCAATGTACTTCTTAAGCACATTGGATATCTTTGTGGATTGTTAGTTGCAGTACATTATTGTAAACTGAACAATGATTTGCGAAAGAGTGGATGATATTAGGGAATTTAACATTATCACATCATAATCATCACTGCGACTAGAGTACTGATAACTCTCAGCGTTACTCATCTAAACTGTCAGAAAGTGATAGCTGTATCAGTCATTCTATGGTTATTACGGAGTAATAAGCTCACTTCCACCGGGTGACACTATTATGCAAAACTGAGTGTACACTATAAACATGTCGTTCAATGTCGACAAAGTATGCTGTTTTAGGTTAATTTGACTGGATACAAGGGAATTTCAGTTCTAACATACCTAGCGGGCAGTAATGTAACCTCGTCTATTCTGAAGAGTACAATACAGTGTTAGTCCGAGTCTCAGTTAAGTTTCTAAAGGTAACAGAAGACATGCCATCATACGACATACTCTCCATCGGATGAGTCACGAAACTATAAGATACTCAACCATCCCACCGTCTTTGATGGCCACTATGCTAATCTAAGGGCAGGCTTCGAAGATAGATTTTATATTATATGATGGCGTCCTCCCACGTTCATGCTAACCAACGAAATTAAATTACAACTCGCCAGCAACAGAGATGAGTTAAACTTGAAGAGACAGAAGTTTACCTTTTTCAAAAGTTAGCCGTATTTTAACCGGTGACCAGAGCCTCATTCGCTTGCAGTGCATGGTTGGTTACTGTAATAATTACGCGAGGTTTTCAAGGTCAGTTTGATTTTTGCAGTTCAGCCTGTGGAATAGAATGTTGCGCATAGGTTGTGGTTCCTGCCGCCAGTATAAATCAAGCTGAAACTTTAATTTTTCACAAACGTATACAACCATGCTTCAGTGTTTACTTCACAGAAAACTGGTTTATAAGCAAAGATCGTGGATAGGATTTTCTTAGCTTCTTTGATATAGCTACGTAGATCAACTTAAAAGGTAGGATTTCCCTAATAATTCTACAAACGTAGACAAAAGCAAGAGTACAGATTGTTGTAAATGGTGATGACGTGAGCAAATTGGGAAGGCTATTGATAAACCTTTTACGTTACGATTATTGCATACTGAGGATTTCAGTTATGTTTCACTTTGTCTTAGTGTACTTCACATTTGTAGAGATGAATGTTATATACTAGCGGTTTTAAACTCGATTAGAGAAACAAAGCATATATGGCTGATATCTGGGTAAAAGTAAATTTTCAGTTCTGATTATCAGTCATTTAGGATTTTAGACTTTACAAAACTGTGGTAAACGGAAGCAACTGAACTAAGTGAAATTCCGGTAGATGATACCAAAGCCATATACAAACCACATATGAAAGTGATAATGATTGAGGGTAATGGGATGCATATTGAAGCCAGCAAAACTGCTTAGAGATTGTCAGCTTTTGATGTTTCCGGGGTAGAAGAACGAAATTGCCGACCTAATATCCTATTCATATGAAGGTTTGTAAAAGGTGCAGTTGGTGTCACTGTGGATTTCGCAAGTTCCTTCAATAAAAGTGCATTGAGTGTATGTGGTAGGTATTGGGAAATAACTTATTATCATAGAGAGTTGCAAGTGTAGAAAATGCGAGTTTTTTACTGATTCGAGCTGGTGGCAGGAGTTTTATGCTCTTAGATGACATTTTCTTTATCAGTCCACCTTAAAGGCTTCTCTGAAAGTCCTGAACCGATAATCTGAACTGCTGTTGTTTAACCACTCTATCATCATTGGTCCCAGTGGAGTGATTCATGCGGCAGACTCTCAGGATATCTACTTTAAACCACTAGTCACGACTTCCACCAAAGGTGCCACTGATCACTCTACCTGAATTGCAAAGCCGTGACGTTAGTTCTAAGTCGCTAAAACAAAGATTTTGAGAACGTTTAAAACGAGCGCATGTTTCCCCCAATAAATAGTACAAGTGCTGCGTTAACTGGAGACAACCTTTGCAAAATGTGCAGCACACTTTTGAGAGAGGGTGGTTTTCTTTGGACCTACCGAATTCGCGAGGTGATGATGCAAGTCAGCCGTTCCAATGTTGTTATCACACAATACCAGACATTCAAGACAGTAAACATCCGGAATTTTTCCAATATCCATGAACGGGCTTTCTAGACTCATTAGTCTAAGCGTGAGTCTATCTTATGAGCACGAAGACTGCTGTGGCAAGTTGTGGAATGCCAGACAGACTAAATAAATCCAGGTGCACAGACTCTTTAGAATGCTATCTCTTCTGTCTTGTGAATACTTACGTAACAAGGCAAACAAGCCATCGTTTCGCATTTATCTTCAAAGCTCCAACGACAGTGAGACAAATAATATGCTTACTGGACTTCCGGAAACCTCCATATAAATACAAATCTTGTGACTTCGGCTTGTGGGTGGTTAGCGGCTACAGGTGATACTATTTAAGCGACTGGTCGTGTGAATGGGTTCTACAACACTTATCAAACCCAGTCAGTGATCAACAAAATGAGCCGGTGATTACACAAACTGAAAGTAAATAAGATGGTCTCACAATAAAATTTCACTGGGCTATAAATTTCTTATAGGCAAGTCGATATCCCTAGTACTTACCCAGACAGACTTGTAATTCCATCGAATCATCCGTTTTGGCTAGACACTCTTCGCATAGACTGTGCATTGCCTCAAACTGACAGCAGGTAGCCATGTTGAGGTTATATCCCGAACAAATGCTGTAGGATGGGTACCGGTACAAAAGTTGTCAACCATAAGTCAAGCCGTCAGAGGTCTAAGTTTTGCGTGTTTGCGCTGTGTCAAAATAATTCTGTCATTCATATACAAAACTATACATTTAAGAATATTTACATAACGAACGTATTTTATTATTTTAACCTGCGCCATCTAACTCTCCGATGTTATCTAGATATGACTGATGATCAAATCATCGTTGAAAAAATAACTCAAAGTTTATGTGAAAAGCTGTTTCCAATGTGATGTACGTTTATATTATTTCAATAACTGTCGACAAGGTCATTTATGCATACATCCATGTCATTGCGATGTACGCCTACTAAAGGAATGAATGAAAAACAAAAGTCACGGTACAGTAAAAATAACAGTCGTGTTTTGAAAAATTCTTTGACTTAAAAAGCTGCTAAGTGACCATTGCATACAGAGTGGAGATTGTTCGTATGCAACTAACCTGCAGGCATTTCGATTGCATCGCGTCTCCCTCGAATCGATATCGAACGCAAACAATGTGACCAGTAAAAACCAACCGAATGTCCGAGCACCCATTATACCGGTCTGAAAGCCGAATGTAAAGCAGGTGCCAACACATCAGCAGCGTATATAAAACAACTAATTAACAAAAAGGGGTAAACGAATTGTTCGCCATCGGCAAAATTTTATTTGTACTTCTACCCTTCTGGAGGATTTACTGAGTCAACGATCATAACGTAATCACCAAATGCTTCTAGAATCTTCATAACTACAGTAACTTTCAAATAACAGTATTTGGGACTACGTTTCACATTCGGCAGTCGAGAACATCTGAGGTGCATACATGAACAGAATTATGGCTCGTTGTTTACTTCAATGTGTTTTTCGAACAAGCCAGAAATTAATTATAAACAAAAACGGAAACGCTTCTGTATTACACTTGAAGAAGAGCAAAGTAAATCCAATTTTACTTCGGGGTCATCCGATGACCAATACTCTTCGGTTTGATGTAATTATTAACCTTTTCAAAAAATGACAATGATAAAACTTTTAGCGAAGTTTAGTTCAGAATTCATTTTTTCTCTTTTGGAACGTATTACAAAAATAGAGGTGGAATCAGTTTTATTAGAGAAATGGCGGAACAAAAGTTCATTTCCAAAAGGTTTATTGAAATGCTATATTGATTTTGCACTAGTTCTTGAAAGACTGCATCCAGGGGATAGTTATTTTATTCTCAATAAGTGGTTTCAAAGATTTGGCAAACTAGCCAACCGCGTCATCTTCGTGATTCATGTCTAGATTGTTTTGTCATTCCTCAGTGATTACTGGTTGCGACCTGCTTGCTAATTACCGCGAAACCATTTCCAACTTTTCTTCTATAAAACAAGATAACAGTATTTCGTTCGTGCGACTAACTGTTTCTGGTCATTCTACTCGGGCCTTCACAGCTGCGTAGAGTATGTATGAGTTATATGCTAAAGTTATAGCAGATAGGAATTATAGGAAATCCCTGCATGTATTGCTTATTTCATCTCACGAAAGTACTCAAACGCCCCAGATATTAACCGTTTTCTCATCTATTCTGAGTGTACTGTTATTCTGCTTTTTTCCTCCAACCGTCTTCAAAATATCGCTTAAACGTATTTCTAACTACAGCGTGTTTCTTCTCAACACAAAACATTAGCATTATGTTCAAGCTCTTCAGTGCGCACGATAAATCTGACGAGAGAATGGCTTTGGGTTCACTCCTCCACTTTTCAGTGGATTGACATGAAAATGTATAACTTCTTCAGCGAGATAGAAATATAAACAAACTTTCGCACGTTGGATCACAGGCAAAACTTGCCCGCCTGTCAAATGAGCATGTGTTGTGTTTTTGAAGTAGTCTATGTGTCACTTGGAAGATCTCGGGTGTCTGTCTAGCTAAGCTTGAATCGGGAATATGTACATCTTTCGTGATATGATAACAAGTGTTCTCGTAGCTGTGTAAGGTGACCTTTTAAAAACATAATTCAAAAATCCTCATATTAAATGAATGACACTTCGCTTGAAGGTTCTGGTGTTGTTACCGTGAGGCATAGGGAAAGTGCGTTTGTATTTCACCCAAGCCACATAGAAGCAAGTGAGTATGACCGCAAATAGTTCCATGATGCTCTTGATTGTGGCGCACAGTACAAAACAGTGAACAGTAATTTTGCTAAGCATTGACTCATAGAGTGTTTTCTATGATAAATAATTAGGTGAAACAAAAAGTTTTTAATTGTAAACTAATTTCATTAAGACGAAAATCGTGTGTTAAACATGTCATACTATGTCAAATGTGCGTTATACTATTTTAACAGTTTCATGTAAAACTGCAAAATAGCTTCTATATTCCCGACTATGCCTAGTGGAATAATCTGACATTTTCGTCCCGTGATAGCCGGAAAACGTTCGGCCTGTAAGCATCATCTAACAGAGTACACGTGAAATTGTCATTCTAGTCGAAAGTGAAATACAAATAGCAAAGTTGCAACTGGATGATAAATGGATATTATACTGGAGTTATCAGAGTACGAAAATGATGTTATAAACACAGTCACATTTGCTTTATGCATCTCAAACAATATTCCGGTTAGTCAACGGTAGTAACGATTCGAAGTTGATCAAGATTCTTACATATTTTTACATGTAATACGTAAATTACTTAGACGGTAATGGTTTTACATAACGGTAGGTTACTGAAAAGATTGTGTGCTCCCCACATTTTCGCGACATCACAAACTTTTTACACAACCGCGATTATTGTATTGCCACTTTGGATGGACGATATCTAGTAATCAGATAAGAGGTGTGTATCATGCAAATTATATATGGGGTAAATATAATGGTAAAATCAACGTAATCATTACTTAGCATCAATAATCTCTGTAAATATAATTGAATAATTTGGTCCGCTCTCAACACAAAATCATGGTCAAAACTTCAATCACCTCGTAATGACTTACTGTCTGCAAGTGAGCTTGTTGCAATATCTCCCAGTTGCATGAGTTCATCAATTTAAAGCCCTCACTTTTATCGGCGATTGGCTTGAAGACCGAAATATTATCTGACCAATGATCAGTCGATTTATGCCTGGTGGACAGACAGGCGATTTCCGTCATTTGAGTTTCGTGCTTGGTTTACTCAGGTTATTCGGATTTTGTACAAAAAATGTGGAGCAGATTGATTGCTTTCTTAATGAACTCTTTAACAATGAAGCCTTTCATTTATTGAATCAACAAATTTGTTGCAGGACATTCTTGAATGTATAACACTTATTGATTTGAGCAACATACCGTCTAAACTTCGTGTATACTGATTTTGAAAAATATTATGGCGACAAATACATTTTAGCAAATGTTGAGATTAATAACGTTTCTGACGGCAACACCAAAGAAAGAGTCAGCGGTACATTTTTGATACATAGTCTCATTAACTTACGTCATCCGATCGCAAACATTCTCCACGTGACCCTTGACTTCTGACCGACAAATCTTGATTCTATCTCAGGCAATCACATGTCTCTGAAGTAATCAGCACTTGAACGGTGTAACCAGATGAAAACCGAGGTAGGATGAACTATTTGGAATGGCGCAGTCAGTTCCTCAGTGTTGATCATTAATTAGGTGACTGTTTTCGTAAGCGATTCCCATATTTAGATCAAGCAACAGTTGATTACAAACAAATAATTCAGCCGTCTCAGTAGAAACTCTCAAAAAAGACATTCAGATTAAGTTTTTATGAATTTCTGTCACATACCTGCTACACACATATGTCATTGGTGTAGACTGGCCAAAAATAACGGCAACTTCTGTCAGAAGCTGTTTTTAAATTTCACTAATCATCACAATAATACTCCCCCAGTATTTCAAGTTACTCAAGCAAGTGTTGCTAGGTTTAACATGGGTTTAATAAATCTCATGTATTCCTGTCGCAGGCTTCAGCGTGATCATTGATCAGACGTTAGCTTCACCACTCTATCAAAACCTTCAGAAACGATCACAATTACCGATTCTGAGACGTCTAAGCAAAAGCTGCTTAGGTTGTATTTAGAGTGTTATTAAAGTTACACAAGGAACGGTGATTTATCTGTTCCACAGACGGATTTAGCAACCGGTCATTACCCGTGGCTTATTTGATTATTCACCTACAATGTGGAAGTGAGCCAGGGCTTTTCCAAGGGTCATCTACTTCATGTCATGTAAACATTGTCCCAACTGTCGTGAAATGTACCGTCTTTCAAACAGGTTTTCTTTCATTGACCCAGCATCAGGATAACTACCCCTGATTTACATCACGGTTTTACAAGGCAACCAACAAAGAGGCGAACAGAGAGCGGATAGTTAAATGGAGTTAAGTTGTAAACAAGGCTCTATATGAACACTGGATCTTGACATTCTTACAGAATAGTAGGTTGGCCGAAGTAGTTCCAAAGCTTGGAACGTACTTAAGCAAACACGGCCGAGGAACTTTAGAAAACTCCAATCGCTCCAGCTGTAAACAGAATTCTGTTTCCTATTGCCCTCAAGTAGATGACCCTAATTAGACAGATTCAGCAAAGCGCTATTTGATTGACGGACTGGTTAAAATCCACCACATGTGATAACATGGCGTCGTTGATTGACTGAGTTATCTCATTGTGCAGCCCTCTGGGCCGGTCGTGTGGTGGCGCATCCAATATAATAGGTTCCATATGAACAAATAAATGAATATTTACAAAAAGGAGCTGCAGACACAGACATTGCGTCTTATGTAGTAACTTGACTCCTTCAAGTTAAGTAGGAACAGTGGTCTATCTTTGGCAGTTAAAACCTTCGAACCTTATACAATGGCGAAATATATTTAGGTTATTTTATTATTGAATCAGACACCACTTCTATATTATAAACATAAGCGATCAAGTTGACAACCACTTTTATTGTCCTTAATGAATTGGCAGCGTTTTGAAAGCATTCCCACTAAGATTAGTGAGTTGGTCCGAACAATACTAGTTGTAATAGTTCCAAAGGAGAATCGAAAAGTGTGCAAGTTTATCTTTCTGTCCGCTGTTGTTATTTGCTGACCTCCTTCACATTATAGATGGACAATAATCCGAGTTCTACCATTAGCACAACCGCATTGTTACCTTAAGGATTTTGTTATCGTAACAGTCGGTTGTCCATGGATTTACCCCCAGTTACTGTGGAATGTGCTACATCGATCATCAGTTCAGCTGAATCTATATCGATGGTGTAGATGAACTTGAAAGCACAAGTAAAGCCGTCAAACAATACAGTTTGGCGAACAAACAACCTGACTGCTTACCAAGCGAACCTGTCATCTGACTGACGAAGAAAAACGAAACGTGTTTTCAGTAATGAAAATGCGTACAGTACTTCCTTGCAAGCTTATTCACTAACACGGTCACCTGTGAACAGCAGCTGTAGGAAAATCTTCACTTTCGAAATAGTAAGTTACTTCGTTGTGACTCGTTTGGGTTTGCTGTGTGGATGCAAGAAATCGTCGAGTATCCTTTTGAAATTGGTAACGTTTGTTATTTCCAGTTCTTGTGTTTAGATCTACTTTGAATTTCTTTTGTATGTGCGGAAATGCGTTTGGACAAATCTTCCTCAGCCAGTTGGAATGTAAGTAGTCAGCATGGCTACGTGGGAGTAGGCTTCACAAGACAGTCCTACACATAGCCATTGCCCGTCAGGTCTACAGTTTTCCTAACCCATCATTAAAGTGTCATCGTAAAGACCATTATGAGATTTATAGAACAATCGACCAAAAACTGCTAACAGTCGCTCAACTACTTCCATAACAGCGTGTATGATGATCCCAATATATTGTAAGCACACTTATCTTTGACTTCGGTAACGGCCGACGAAGTGTTGGACGGCAGGTAAACACAAGTTGGGGTTCTTCAAGATGACTCACTTCGGGACGCATACTCTTCTAATGTCTTGAGGGCCACGGAAAGTGGCTGATCGATTTCAGACCGTTGGGGAGCTAACAAAAAAAACTCACATATACTTTTGCAAGCGCAATAATAGCAAACACGTGATCTGATGGAAAAAATATTTCAACTGCAATTTTGACGTTATTTACAGGTCAACATTTTTAATCCCAGACGTGTGCGGTGCTAGTGGAACTTATTTTACTCGAGGTAGCTGGATAGCGGCGACTATGGACACCAACCACTTCAAATACTCTAACTCAGTTCTTCCCAACGTCTTGAAAAACGTCCATTCTTTTGTAGGCCAATAATAAATTACCAATCGGTCTAAACTTATAATATCAGGGTGTGTAGCCACCAGTTAAATGGACTACTTTTGCCTGAAATTAATGAGTTTATTTGTTGTATATTTGTGCGCGCTGAAGACTCTATCAGGTGATAAATAGTCTCTTAGTTACAATCGGAACAAAAAGTGACTCGATTGTTAAGCGAAATACTGCAAACCTTGCGTCTGTCTGAAAACTGCTGACATGACGAAATCCAGAGTTATCCGATCACAACGGTAACACTCGGCGATTTCTCAGGCAGCACTTTCTAGTAGTGGAATTAATGGAGATCATCGGGCTATTCCAGAAATGTGCTGCCAACCTTTTGTTCGACATTTGACGCCGTTTAGCTGCTGAGTAAGTGGAACAGCTGTTTGCTGTACACTGTGACACGTGACAATTCTTGTGTTACTGGCAAGCACGGTTGATGTGAAGGAAAATGATTATACCTGTTCTGTCTAACCGTTTTCCCTGTTTACTTGATATCAGTAACCCCGTTTCGCACCAAGCCGTTCCAGTCACCAAGTCATTCTATCGTGAATTTTGAAAGCCTGTCTGTTTCCTCTTCTATTAAGCATACTCAGAATAATGAACCTGGTAAACACAATATCCATATTCTTCTAAGTTGCCCCGGTCCAGTTCTATCCATGAACGGCAATAGGCCACGTCCCCAATACGTTTGTTTGCATTGTACCGCATCCGTTCATAAAACGAACATTGGTCAAACGGACCACCATTAGTAGCGATAGAACTTGATTGATTAAAAATGGTTCCTAATGACGGTGATAAAGACGTCCGGATATAAAACATCCCAAAATTCTAAAGGAGAGCCGGTCTGATTAATTGGTCTGTCAGGTATGCTCATTTAAGAACAGGAAAAATGACACATTCGGATAAGACCAGCAATAAATTTTAGGAACATCTCGAATCATAGCCAGAGGCCCTATTGCCCAGACATTATGATACAGCTCCCTAGAGGACAACAGTTGCTAGTAAGTCGCCAAATTCGACCAATATTGTCATACTGCCAAACTAAACGAAGCACGTATGTACATGCGAAAACGTGACCTATCGGTGGTTAGATTAAATATCTACGTTTGTGCGTGCTCAGGCTTTTATGTAGTCAGGTGTGTGTTTCGCAGTTTAGTTGTCGGCAAACTGGCCAGTTTTATAAAAACAGAATAGTACGAAGAACAATAGAGGGCTTGGTACTTTTTGATGACATATTTGTTCAGCAGGAAAACTGCACGTCAGCGGGGGCGATAAAAAGTCGGTTGCACGGTGCGTATGGATGAATAACTGACAGCAACGCAAGCAAGTGGGGGTATCACGTAAAAGGTTCAAGTATACCATGAAAATGACATCGTTAATTATGCCGTTAGTTGTATCATGTTTGAGATCGATTGAGAATTAACAACTTAAGAGCAACCCTGTTAATAATCGGTGATTGCAGTTACTAGTGACACTTCTAAGTTGATTTAGAAGATTCATCAAAACATATGGTCTAGACACAAAGTTGGAAAGAATTGCGCACTTTGTGAGTTCGGACCTTGAACTGTCCTAAGAAACGTTTGGTCGACGTCGCCGAAAGATACGATTGTCTCTTTTAGTGCCTTAACAAAGATGACCTATCGCACTTCAGTGCCTACCGCCAAGATTTTTCAACATTTGCTTCTGGGAATTGTTGTTATTAAGACTTCCGCCATTGCTGGACAAAATAATTCCGCTATCATTGAGGCCTATTTTAGATTTCCCAATGATCGGGAGGCAGTGTTCCCCAGATAACTCGCCGGTACAACCATATTAATACCACTGTTTCTGCAGCAAAAAAGAACCCATTAAATTCTACTGGTTAAAAATAATAGTTTTTGGACAAGCTAACTCCCCGAAAGACCTTTTATCGTCACTCATTCCACAAAATTCCCGCTTTGTAGTGATTCTGTGTTACTGTATATCCTCACTTATCTAGGCGTGTCAAACTTCGGTTAAACAGTTCTGGAACATGGGACTAAAAGTCGGCTGTGAAACAGTTCCACACTGGCCGATTACCTTGGATTGTATCTTTCTGTTCTTCCCCGTTTTCGGTATTCAACCATAATCCAGTGCACTCCGCCTGAAAGCCCAAAGTTCTTGATGTTAGAATCTAGTAGAGCATTTGCTTCGTCGGGGACGTTACGGAGTACTAGACAACTTGAACTGCGTGGTGTTGCTTTGTGTTTTAACTCACAACTTGTGCCTGTTAGAAATACACTATTCGCCAAGTAGCTGAACACAATCATGGAACTGAACCGCGCAGTCATCTGCAGGTCAAATACAATATCTGTTGACGGGGTTAGGTCACTATGACACATGTGAGCATTACAAGCGGACAAAACATGTACGACCTCAGGTTGGACAGGCAAACATGGGTGGAAAACAAGCCAGGCAGCAACTGTTCGCGACATATGTTTGCCGGGCGTATGACAATGCTAAGAAGATTCGGAACAAGCAGAGTTAGAAAAAAACTGGTCGACTGATCTTTTCGCTCTGCTGTCATCACACGGTCTCTGGACCAGTCTGAGCAAGCCAAGGCAAACTTGGTTATTATGGTGTTGCTGGGTAGAGTTTCGTACCGTGATGTTAGTGCTACCAGCTCTCGAAGGTCTGGTGCATCTAACCCTGCCGTATCCTTTGGAATGTTCACTTATTCTATGGTGCTGTTATGCAGTCTGTATGAGTCGTTTTACTTTTAATGGTTTACACTGGCCACCTGCACCATACTCGCTTGCCAAAGTTTATATTAAAATATAGGTTGTCGTTTGTTAGAATTGCAAAGAAAAAGATTAATATTTTATTTGAGTCAAAGCAGAAATTACCTATATGCATTCACTTAGATAGGCCCATCAACATGTCCAGTAATTCCAAAGAAGGAGAGAGTAACTTTTATTTTGCTACTGCCTCCTTGGTTGCTGAGAATCATCAATCTGTTTTACTGCCGATGGAAGTGGGTTTGGTCTTACCAATATTTGGTTGTTTAGATGACATGACGATATTACTGGATAATGTTTTAACACGGTAAACCAACGCCGAAACTGTCATAAATGTGTTTATCCCCTTAGTTCAGTTAATTTAAATCGCTACAAGTACTAGTAGATTAATTGACAGAATCATATCGTCTAATGGTCTATCCAATAATTAACACTATCGGAGGTCATGTGACTGCCCCACCGTCTAAAAGCAAGGACTGGCTCTGATTCAGGTGAGACATATTCACATAAGTCACTCTCTAGGCCTTGTTTTATTGGTCGGATGCTTGGTTCGTTTGTTTGGGCAGCGTACCGTTTATCATAATTCGCACTGTTTATTTTGATCTACTAACGCCAACCAATTTCCGAGCGTTTCTTATGTTCCGATGGGTTTCACTGTGTTGCTCGTTGAATGCAATGACATCGTCGCTGTTTGGTCGTCCTGTGTTTTAAACAGTGGTGTACTCATTGTTACTAATTTTTTGGACTGGTCTGACTCTGTGTTTGTGGGGCCAGTCATCGGTCATAGGTTTCAATACATGCTTTCTCTCTTTCGGAGCTTGCTGACCCATTGACACCTTTCACCCCGTATCTTTTACTAATGTTTGTTAGTTTATCATTTTTAACCTTGTTGGCAAACGTTTTTTCATGTAGTTTTCGTCTTTTATCGGACAAAATTGTTTCTCTTATTTAATTTCATCTCGAGTGAACCCGATTCTAAATGACCATATTGTGGTTTACTAGAATATATTAGATACTTTCTCCTCGTTATTCTTCAACATTGCCTTCACCTCAGTGCTTAGTAATTCCAAAAATATGTTGCACCCTCTTTTCCAAACACCAGCTCCAACAGAAATAAAGGTCAAGGCTAACTTTTACGCGAATGTAGCAGTCAAGGGCGTAACATAATAGTTCACTTTTGTGCCTAATAAGTTCGTCATTAATTTTCAGGGTATATAGTTTCATCATCACTTCTCTAACCGTGCTTTCTTTTAAGCCCGACAGTTTGCATTTACAGCTATGATCTGTAGACCAAAAGAGCCGGCAAGTTCATCTAGCTGTCCAGTTCGGTTTTATTCAGACCTACAGAGGCCAAAAGCATTTTACCGACCTTCATGTGGATCACAACTTTGCTGCAGTTAAGTTGACGTGGAAACATTGTTGTTTTGAAAACTCAGACATGGGTAAAGAACGTGAGTACTTCAGCGTCGATCCCGATACTAAGGCTTTCATTATTGGTAGCGCTATCGAAACGGAGAACTATTAGTCACAGAGCACTGCTCTTTCAGGAGTTCCGCAGCGAAATTTGCATTTGATACCGACAGAACGTGACGCAATGAAATTTGGTTTTTCCAACATACTCACAAAAGCAGAGTGGGAAAATGATATTCAGATGTGCGTTATCAGGAAACATTTAAATGACCGGTTCACTGCCGTGAAAAAGTTTCGCAAATTATATGCCAAAAGAAGTAGTGATGGAAAAGATGCTGCAACCATAGGTTACTGAATTGTTGTAAGATTTTGGAAGCCATTTGCTGGACAGATGAAACTAAGTTTAACCTCTTTGCTGCCTAGGGGAGTCGAAAACACAATTCCTTCAACAGTAGCAGAAGCAGGCGTTGAACTTCGCAGTTATAAAGATTCATTACAGAGAGTTCTAATGTTATTTGTGCCGTGAACTCACAGTAACATCTCGTAAACCCGTGGTATATTTTAAACATCGTACGCCATTTGATTATCTCCATCATCGTTATCATAGACAGCAATACGTCTGTGGTTTACAATTATGCCTAACCGCCGCACAACTACAAAGAAGAAAGTAAATTCCATACAAGAAGACAGGAGAATAAAGAAGGGGAGAGGAAGAGACCTAACCGCTGAAAATAACTATGTCTATGTTCGAACACTCAACATCCAGGTGCTCATTTCTTGCAAACGAACAGCTGAGTTTTGAGTGAAAGTAAGGCGTCTTCAGCAAAACAGCTTTATTACGGTTTGGCCGTGATACTCCAACTTGTCAGTCACAGTATTCATAATGCGTTCCGTATTTTTGCAAGTGTGGCATTTTTACTAGATATGTTGATTACATTTTTAAATAGAAGTAAATTGATTGTATCAGGTCAGCACCTTACTGGACAAGGTTGTTCAGATTGAGATAAAAGTAGACAATGACATCCCAACAGCATTAAAGTCAATATGTTATATCGTCTTTACTTCAAATGTTTTGCAATTAACAAGCGTACATCTACATCTTGCGATAATTGTTAGGATATTTTCACCACTATAGAGTCTTCTTTAATAAATTACTTTGCCTTTCGTAAACCAAAAGAACCTAGAAATAAGGGGTGTGGAATTTACGCTTTATCATCTCAGGTATTCAGTGGCCAGTAATAGCAAACCAAACTCATCCACCTAATCGGGTTACCGTTCATTTGATAGCATCAATGAACAACAGCTCCGGCAGACGGTACACTACAAAGTCATACCAGGTTTGGAGTCGAACATTCAGGTAAGAACTATAGGAACGGTCTCTGCCTTTTGCAAATAGCGGGTGTTTCAGGGTGATTTCTACAATAGGTAAAAGGCCTGGAGTTGCTGTCTCCAACAGTTGCTATCACATTGCTCATGGAATCTTCCAAAGCCACTCTTGTTGGCTAGGAGTAACCAGAAGAGATTTTGGACTGAGCACAAAGCGTAAGCTGTGTTCGCGATGGAATGCAATCGCCAACGCTGGCATGCATGTTATCGGAAGATTTCCCACTAGCAGTGACCCTGACGATGTGAACATTATTTGAAACGTAAACAGGTTAAGGCTTACCTAGGTTTTGACGAAATTATAGGGACTGACCACTTATCACCTAAAGCAATCAAATCTGAAAAGAAACATCTCAATTGCAACAAGCATCTCGATAAGCAGCAAAACTGAATGATCTTAAACAGTCTACTATGTACCATTTGATCATGTTTCAACTTATAGCTCTCTCACATTTCCATTAATCTGAGCATACCTGTAATTACCAGACAGCTGGCAACTATTTGGTGATCTCCACTGAACGGCGGTTACTTTTCGATTTTCCAAGGAATACAAACGTTTCATATATTTTACGGTATATACAAAGCACCGATTGCATAATTAGCACATCTCGAGTAACCACATGTAAAATTCATCACATCCGTGATTTTGTTAGTAATTCAAACTGAAGGTGGTTTTATGAATACCACTGTGCTCTGTAGAACTCATCGAATGCTGACTTCGAGCAGTAATGCATAATTTGCATGACACCTCACACTGGGAGTTCTCATTGGATTGTGTACTTTTAGCCAACAGAAGCTTCCAAATTATTCCGAACTCACATTATCATACAGTTAGTTTCATGGTGATGTGATCGTTAATTAGATGAATCCATGACTATACTAACTATTACTGTCCGTTTTTCAATCTCCCTTTGAGTTCGAATACATGAATGCCGGTGGGCTATGCATTCCCTTTCAAGCCATCCGACAGTGTGTTCATGTTCTAAACGAAATATGAGGCTACGAAACAGGATATCTGGCAAACGTTTCACTGAGTATGAGTACTGTTTGCCCAGTATTCCATGGATTATACTTATAGCAAAGTAGTTAGACTACTCAGACTGGACATTTTTTGAACAAATGTTCGAGTCCGCCAACGAACGAATCCAACATTTACAAACCGCAGTAAAGAGACCATGACCGTTATATTTCCTTTTATCTGATAACATCAGGATACTGAATAAAAGGAAATGTCCTAATGGGAATGTGGTAGAGAGAAATAGCAAACGCCTGTATTTAGGGCAACATGCATAACTGCGTTCCGGAATGTTGTGAGACTAGTCGGGCAATCCGTCTGCACTTTGATAAACCGTTTCATCGAATTTCTTTGTCATGTTGGAATTGTACTTACTTGCGTGAAGTAATATATTAGAGAAGAAAGTGCAAGATGTGATTTTAAATGGGGCACCACCCACACTTGATCACATCTTATTCACTTATGCAGACTTTCCGGTCAATCTGCTTCGAATATGTTGACAAATTTGTATGAAGATGAAATGTGTGATTAACCGCAAATGATATCCAATTTTAAATTAACGCTACTGAAATTGGGTTATTCATTAATACTGGGACAATCATAAAGGTGAAGAGTTAACCCATCTAACTTGAACTAGTCTCAAAAAATGATTTTTGCTTAATCGTCTCAGATATAGTGTATGACCGGCCGTCTGTAGACTTCCTAATATTACTTGAGTTGAATTAACCCCATCAACATTATTTCAAACTTAGACGGTTCTGCCAACTCAGAAAAAAACGTCAATATGGTTCATGTGAATGTTTTCTAAACTTTCCTAAATAAAGGCGAAGAACTAAAACCGTTTTCTGAAAGTGAAACTAAGCTTCGGCGAACAGTTTTCGAAATTCAAATGGGCCATTAAGATTAATTTTTAACATACAGTTTTATGTTAAAATAGTCGAATCTCTCCTCTGCAAGTAGCGACATTTTCCGAAAACTCATTGCTTCTATTTTCATCAGACCTTCCATGAGATTGATACTGGGCGCGAAGGGAACCTGCTGTTACTTACTGGACGGATTAACCAAGTCTCATATACTTCATAGGGACACTGGTCAGAATTCCGCAGTGTAATGGGTTTTCTATTAAGTTCGGTTCAATTATTCACACAGTTACAAATAAGAAGCAAAGATTAATCACACCGCAAACTTTAGATCATTCCCTGTCACATTTTAATACGCGGAACGAATATACTCCTAGCTACACTTTCAGGTAGGTTCAATCGATGATGCCAACGACCCAGGCCTTTGAATTAGTAATCGGGAAAGTTGTTGACTGGCTTACTGATCAGAATTATTTTTAGTCCCACTCCAGGCAAACCCGGCCCACCGGGTGGATAGAAAAACTTCTTGAAAACACAAAAATGTCCCGGCTTCAACGTTGACTGAGGGCTTCGAGTGTAGGCAATTGTTGACTGTGTTGCCTTTCTCAGGCTCAACTGAGCTTCAGTCTTTCGCCTGAAGAATGCAGTTGTCCCCCTTTTTAATAAATATCGGTAACTCTTTGTGTGAATATTGAAAGATACTATACCATACAATCGATGCACAACCTGTGACCAGTGACTGCCAAGGAAACGGCGGTCATGACTAAGGTAGACGAGTTTCGGGATGTTCAGTAACCTATTTTCACGAGATTCAGATTTCATTTGAAAGTCCCAATGATTGAAAGCTGAACCCTGACCATCAACAGGCTCCATCAATTTAGAAGTGGCTATCAGTAACTGGTTACTTCCAATAATCTAAGCTGGTCACGAATATCTAACTAATTGATACAGTTTTAAACTGGTTGACCACAATCTCAGATTGTCAGTTTTATACTGCTGCAAGTGTAAAACTTTTGGCTTCAATCAACGATAACCGGCAGCTACCGCGCATCAAGCGTCCTACGAAGTAAGCTGCAAAGATACTCTGAGAACATGCAGATTTCTCATTAAGGCTTATTTGTCCAATTATTATTGGGCCCCGGTTTATTATTTGCCTTCTGCGTCCTGTCTGTATTAATATTTGTAATAGCTAACATTGATACCGTGCAATATGAACCACTGCCTTAAATCGATTGAACAATTTACCCATGTCGCAATAACCGTACCATGTCTGTAAATGTATTTCGGCAAAAAACACAAATTACTTCAATTAAGTTTCAAGTACCAATGAAACCACGAATATTTCCTCCATTTTTCTTATCTTGTAGTCTATCATCACATAAAATCTCAAGTTCTAAATTACACCATCTTGATTCATTATTCTTCCAAAACCAGGCTACCTCACCGACTAAAAGTTAAGAGCCGAAGTGTCGTCCATTACTGTGTGAACCAATGGAAATAATCAACTCAATACTGTTTATAATTGAACCACCCAATTTAGGACCATTAAGTGTAATGCATTCTGTTGTTTAGTAGACAACCGGCTGACAGTTGTTTGCAAATTCGTGCCCCAATTAGAAACGCTAGCCTGGATCATCGTATGCATGTGATCCAGAAAGTTTACTAGCTTGCAGTATCCATAAACGTAGACACTTACGTAGGCATAGCACTTAGACCACATCCACATCACCTCGTGTTGACACACATGATGTCATTACAAAATGATATGGAGTTGGAGCACGGTTTTAAAAAATGCGCAGCTAAACTTAGCTGTGAAAGGCAGTTTATGAACGCCCCTTAGGTAATAGCGTCTGTAAGCAATAGTTGACTTGGTGTTTACAAGCTCGCGTCGTACCGCTGGTCTGATCTAACACAGTAGCTTCTGAATAAATATATATATAGGTATGTATTGAGTTATGAAATTAAGTTTGTCCTCCCGAAATGGCAGAGCAACTTTAGCAGTACTAACACGCTAAGTGTGGCAAACGTTCACATCGATTCCATTTCGTAGGACCAGTATAGCGATTGTCGACAGAACTATTTCAGCAGAACGTAATCGATTTTGAAGTTCAGATCGTGACAAGTTTTTAAGATAGAAAACCGCATGTCTAATGCATCTAATTAAGAAAGGCCAACGGTGACTTTCTTTTGAATTTAAAAGTTGCTACCACATGTGAATAATGTTTAAGTTGAAACAATTTTGTTTTAATTAGGGTAAATTAATTATTTTGAAATGCGTGGGTTAGGCTGATTTGAGAAGCATAAGAAAACGACTGGCCTAGTGAATCCCGAAAACACCAGTCACACGTAAACAAAATTGCTTCCCAAATTTTACAGTAAACGAATCTAGTGATGATTGTTGAAACCGATGGAATCCTCTGGTCGCAGGCATAGCAGTTTAATGAAATCAGTTATGTGTAAACTTTGCGGTGACACCGATTATTGTTTAAGTGGCAAAAGTTACGACCTGAATTACAAATTAATCTGAAAAGGCCTACTAGTGTTGTAACCGGAAAAGACACGACTTGCAGATTCGTTTATTGCCCGAACTCCCGTACAGGTCATATTGAACATGGGACCACAAACGCGTACACTCACTTGCACGGCTGTCGGGCATCCGCATACATTGAGTGGCAGTACGTTGCCATTCACCCCGGTGGCATTTCTTCTATAGCGCATGAGTAGTATACTACTCACAAGCAACATTCAGGAACAAAAGGGCAGACCCAAACGTCGGGAAGACGACGGAACAGTAGAGACTATCGAAACTAAACTGCCTTTTATACAACAACAGTATCTCAGTCAGCCATAAACAATAAACCAGTGTCTGTTATGGAATGTTTGGAATTTGTTTTTCACTCCTGAATTTTTAAAGCGCATTCCTGTAGTTGATAATAGCCTGACTGATGCTACTCGTTGCCAGTGAAATATAAGAGTTACTAGATATTAATATATGCCTAGGTAAATAAATACACACTGAAAGAGTTGGGCCTATTTCCAAAATGTGTAATGCATTTCACAAGTTTATTTTCTGTCTTGGAGTTTTTGAGATGTCTGGCCAAATCGGACGAAATATATTGATCTGTTATTCATTGCTATCAGTCCCAGCTGGCTGGTAGTGGTTTGTTTAGGTAACAAGAATGGTAAATGGCTGATATTCGGGGGTGCTAAATGGAACACCGCCCCATCCAACTTGGTCTTTCCATGAGTGATAATTGTAGGTCAACTTCTGTCAAACCTTCTCTCATACACGTGCTCTGTTTACGAGCGCTGCTTAGTTCTTTGTATAAGCGGATTCGCCCTTCTGTGTGTGACGTTTCGCTTATCAAAGTCACCCACTTTTACTGGTCGTTATGTCCGTATCAATGCTATACTGATGAGCTTCAGTTGGAATGCTATGATGAGTATTTTCTGCATGAAATTGAAAGTTCTCCATGTATAGCAGCGCAAAATATTCCAAATTCACACGACTTCGTGACTTGTAAAGTATAAGCCACACTCGAAACCCAGAGTTGATTGAAGAAGCAGGTTGACGATCAAGCAAACGAAGTTTTTCCTTGTTAATCCAGTTCTCCTTTCAGGATATAAACGCTAGCGTCCTCAACATATACTACCGGCCGCACTATTGATTATAACAGTATCGCATTCTAGGTAGGCTTATTCTTCCACATTCGCCTCACGTTGTAGGCTACGACACCTAGGTTATGTTTTTGGCTGCTGTGTACATATATATCTCATTACATACCTGATAGCCCTTCTAAACAAGTGTTAATATGTCTTACCTTTAGAGGGATTTTTCCTTAAGTAAGACTTGAATGACCTTTTTTATTAAGTCCTTATCAGGGACACCGCTAATCAAAATGGATAGAAATATTAAGCCATAAGCATAGCACAACTATGTACATCAGATAAGTGTAGTGACCAACAAACTTGTCTTCTTTAGAGGTCCGAGCCTTAACCGTATTTTCTTGCTTGTCTGTTTGGATGCATGCGTACATGTGTGGTCTCTATGGGATGTATGATACAACCTCAGTGCCACTCTCTTCAGACGTTTCTTTTTATCAATGACTCACATGTTAGTCAACTCTTCAAGGTCGTTTTGTTTGCACTTTTTCCAATGATGTTTAATGTATTGGATGACTGCACTGGCCGCTAGGCACGCTTTCGAGTGCTGATCTTTTCGATGCCGTTAATCTCATGTTAGACTAAATTAAACAGCTTATAGTACTTTAAAATAATGCTAGAAATATATCGCCTGTCTCCAAACCCCACCGGGTTCTTTTGGTTCGGCATCTGTTAAAGACCGAAAGTTCACTGCTGTTCAGGAAAGGCATTCTTATTAATGAACGAAGGTCGGGCGCATAACCAGTTGTAATTTCAACGGCAAAAAATGTGCTGGAAATAGCTATAAGGGCGCGTCCTCCTTCGTTGTTTCACAGCTTTAGTGGGTCATGCGTATTTTCAGCAGCGTTGAGATCAAGCCTTAAAGAAAGATTACATAGAAGGATAACATTAGGTATGAATCAAGAGTGTAAAGATCAGTGAGTTGAACGAACCCGCTAGATGGTCCCATAGAACGTGAACACACCTGATATTATTTTACTTCCGGTAAGCTACATGCGAGAGAGAAAAGAAAACTTCTGATAATTAGAAGAATGTATTTGGGTTTACGGTTGGCAGTTGGGCTTCTGCTGATATCGGAAGCCACAAATTGTCATATTTTGTGACGGCCATCACAGTCCGTAATAACAGAGAAGCCTACCTACGCATTTGTTTAATTGAGATAAACATCATACCACCCGATTTACTATCAACAGTACTCGGAAGTCTGTAGAATTTAAGCCAGGCATACACCAGAAGTTTAGTCAGGAACTGTGCAGTCCAGGCACCGTCCAACTGCTTTGCTTCCAGTTGAAAAAATCGCAAAAGTTTTAATGTTTTGAAGGTCTGAAACCCTATTATTATTCAATTCAACGAGAGGAGGTGGTAGTGTTTGTTGCTGAGATACATTCACTCTGGATAGACCAACTGTGCGGGGATATTTTTAGCCTAGACGTACCTATCAACTAGGTCAAGTAATGAACATGCGTAACGGTATGGGATGCATTTTCTGTCACCATTTTGGGTGGGTTGGCAGTATGACGTGAAACAATCGTGAAATTTAGTCCATAATATTATAACAAAAATTTTCCGCTGTCACTCATTACATCATAACTGTGTTTACTATTTTAACCAGAGCAGGACAATATTACAAACTTCATGTACAGCAAAAGTATATAAGGACTGTAAGATTATGTGTTGCAGGAGGTTAACACTTCGGTTTCAACTTTTCAGCCACTTACTTAGATGATTAGATAACAAACATCAATATGCATTGCAACAACAACCGGATGGAAAGAATTGAATGTAATCTAGAAGACTAAAGACAAAGTGCATTGATAAAATGGGTGGATCATTTTTTGCGCACATAAATTTGACTTCTGCTCGATGTTACGATTAATTTTTGTTAACTTGGGTATTGGGGTTTTTGTGTCTTATGGATTTTGTTAAGCGGTTAACTTCAGAAAATGGAACTTCAACGATTATGTAACACTATCTGCTGTCATAGTGAAATGATTGACGGGAACTTCGTTCTTCAAAATTTAGGCTTTCAAGCATAGAAAGATATCCGAATACTGACTTTAGAGTCATAATGAAGACGAGAATCTGCAGTTCAATGTCCAAAATAATTGTTACGAAGAATGAATGAAGTAATATGTGAGTCACTGTCTGTGAACTTTTCGAATGAAGTTCGTATAAACCTATCAGTATTCTGGAAGGAAAAAAAGTGTTTTATTTGAGGTATACAGTGAAAAACGATCCGGACTGTTTTATCGAAGTCACTTTTGTCATTACTAAGATTATGGTAAGATCAGGTCAGAACCTCCACATGTCCCGGTCATTGGAGACTAGGAGTAGAATCAAGCTAAAACCGCTGCTCCATGCAATACAATTGCGAGGTGTCCCGAAGATTTGTTACGAGTTGTTCAAGTAGTCACTGTCCGAAACAGAATGCTAAATTGTGGCTCATTTTTACTGGTAGTATCAGTAACTTACTAAACTTTCGATGTCTTATTGATTTTCTCATGAGTCATGGAAATAGTGGGTGATCAGCGGCTGTTTCCGATAGTTTATCTTAATATCAACATACTCAAGTAGGTTCAGCGGACTTAGAACATGTGAGACTTTACACAATCCAAACATCCATAATTTACTTACACGGAAAGACATGTCACCAGTTTTGCTGATTGGTAGTTTGGGGCCCCACAATTGTGGTTGGGGTTTTGGGTGTCAATGTATGTTGATGATGTGACTTCCAGTCAGGGCAGATGCAAAGCTTTCAAATCAGTTCGTGCTAACGAAGTGTCGAGCTGCGTATTCGTGAAGCAGTCGATTCGCCTAAGCATTTGTGTATGATAACCCGATAGCGTCTAATATGACGTCAGCGGCGTAATAATCAATAATGTTACCTCAAGAAAGTAAGGCAGGAGTACGAGTGCCAGCCGTGACATAGTTATGCAAAATTGACAAGTTCTAATCAGGAAGCAGAAAGCGTACAATGTTCTTTTTGAAAATGACTGCATCAAAAGCTTATGAGAATGCGAACGCTGCAGTCATTTTTTGGTGGTGTACAGTTTATAACTTGTGCACAAAAATACTTATTTACTACGTTCTTTTTTATGTCTAGACGAACTACAAATCTGATGAAAAAGGCGGACCGGGAAAAAATTCTGGTACCCAGTCACTAGTTTTATTTGAACCTTAGAAATTAAAAGTCTACTGCGATCGTTTTGGCATCAATTTTATGAATTTTGATGCAATGTCTTTGTTACAAAATTTCAGACTTGATGCCAAACGCAACCTCCTCCTTGATCACCCTCCTTT
>JTDE01000218.1:55217-74885 GCA_014338405.1 Paragonimus skrjabini miyazakii | reverse complement strand
ATCTACCTCACTTCAAGTTAAACAGACGATTAACACTCCTGATGGATATTAAGTTGTAGCTGCCAAATGAAGGTTAATGGCTTTCAGTGTTGCAAGTTTGTAGCCCAGTTCCCGCCTGCAAATTAGAACAATTCGTAAGACTGATAAGTCAAACCATAGGTCACGCGTGAACCCGCACACTGCCTTGACGAACTGTTTGTCATTGTCGTCGTCTTCTTGAGCCAAAAATTCCAAAAGACAACTCAACTCAATTGACCCACTTTTTGTTATTCTATGCTCGCTTGATCAAACTATATAACGGTCTTTGCACGTGTCGGCCTGCCTACTATACAAGTTTGGCATGTGATTTTTTTTAACTTATAGCGTATTGATGTGCACTTTGTATGGAACTTGACTTTTCAAGGGTTAAAGTTCAACACATTCATACGGGATAGTTTATCAATGTAATAGCTACTTTTTCGGAATGATTAGGCACGATTTGTGTGTTCTGACGAAATTCAGACATCGTTTATGTCATTATTTGCTGAGGCATGTTTCTGCCTCTTCACTGACCAATAAATCAGTATATTTGCTGACTGTTACTTTCTACCATTCACAGCAAAACACTGTAACATTTTAACAGACTAAAACAAACAACGTTTTTGTTCGAAAGTTGATTTTCTTTGGTCATCTCCATGTGGTGTAGTTACCGATTTGCCGTTCGACATTCCAGAAGTTATGGATCTTGTGACGTTCATAACATCAGCTACATTGACTCTGCTTAGACGATTTATAAACTTTTTATCACGCTACATTCGTACGAGGGTGAAAATGACTTCTACCAATCATTCCGTTAAGGCACAATCACGCAGAATCGCGTATTATTGCAAAAACATCAGTTTTCGTATCATTTGTTTTATTCCGAATAATACATAGATCGTGTCTGTCTAACCTAATTTCTCCAAATTTATTTCATTCACCTTTGATTTCTCAACATAGGTGGACATTCTGAGCACAAACTATGAACGTTACGGTTTTGTGAACGACGCGTTCACAGTGTTTACACACAAACTACCCAGCTGAACTTTGAAAGCATATTTTTACTAATAGCTCAAATTCAGTTTGTTAAAATGGATGAAGGCCGTTTTCTTTGATCTTATTGTCTGAACACTATATATAATTCTAAAAAAAACTTGTATATTTTCGATAATCCTACTAAAAATGGCACACTGCTGTTGACATGAACACACAGCTTGACTTATATTCATAACGTTTCCCTGATTCATTGTAAAGTTAAATACCAAACGGTTCCGGGCAGAAAAGATGAATTGACGTGTAGCCTTTATCAAAATATCCAAATCGACCAAGATTATTAAGTTTCTTCCGATTTCGCCGGGCATCCACGTAGATAGGAACTTTGCATTCCGCTGTAGTCAAACTGTTTCTATTAGAGTTAGATACTGAATTACTGATAAGAAGCTTCGTAGCTCACCTGGTAGAGCGCTTGCCGCGTTTGGACAAGGTATTTCTATCGCTGGTCAGAATCTAGCCGTAGTCCAGAGTTTTCGCTAATGAATCTCTTCTAGAGTTAGATATGTTTGAGAGATGCATTCGATTCCCCACATATTACTTAGATTGCGGTGTAATATAACACCCAGGATATACTAGGACAATAGAACTGAGCAATCTGATCCAAGACTGATGCAGGTGAGCCAAGAGAGATTAACTAAGCAGTTGGTGCTACCAAATGAAAACAAGCAAACAACATTTTGAAACCTGAGCCCGCTGACCGGGATTTGAGGTCGTGTGTCGGTTTGTGATGCAATTGTCACTTGTTGGTAATTACGAAGGCGTGTTGTTGAGCTTAAAGTCCATGTCACATCATCCAGGCTCCGTTCGACAACGCTTGTAATTGATCACTTTCTGTTTCACATAAAATAGCACTCACGGTCTGTAGCTAAACGGTTCTATATTTAAGTGATTAATATTCTTTGATTTCAAAGCGCCAGCCTTAGCCCACAGTATCTAAGCTATACCATTAAAAGGCCACCGCCCAAACTGAAATTCAAGAACACTTAAACAGTTTGTGGAACTATTACACCAGATAGGTAGGGGTCCATTATCGACCCGACTTAATCGCTACGACTGTTACATTGATTGTCGGTTGGGTGTTAACCACGCGCTAATTGACATGTGATAAGTAGTCAGGAGGAAATAGGGATGCTCGCGTTAGACGTAACTGAAAGACGCACACTTGCGGACAGATGCGAACTGGTGCTGTTGAGGATTTATTCCATCTCCTGAATCAATGACGTTAGATGAGGTTAAGGGAGTGGTTACCGTAAGGAAGGGTTAGGTGATATGAAGTCAATAACAAACTCCATTTACGAAGTTTGATTAATACAGTATTTAATTCCATTCCTGTAGAATATGTTTATATGCACATTGTCCAGGAATTCCGTCCACTCTACTTATGAAATTTGGCAAAATCAAATTAGAGGAGGACTCTGACTTGCCACCACCTAATCAAAATTTCGGTCACAAATGCTTAATTAAACAGAATGGTATGTACCGGGGTGAATTATAGTGAGCTAGAGAAACACAAACGGGGTTGCAAACCTGTTGTTTTACGTGTAAGTTAAGTGACAGACTTCATAATGTAGATAAAATTCAGTTGCAAAATCTTTGGGCTTCATTTGCATTCGAACCAACGACATAAACGGCGTAACCAAAATTGACAAGCGTTCCACCAGCTGAGCTAGGATCTCATATCGGGAGCTCGGAAACTTCGTATCTGGATAAACTTACCCGCCTCAATCATTGTCATTTGGAGTCCGCCAGATGATCGTTCAGAATGATTGTTTAAGCAGGATTTCTCAAACAACATGGAGTCAACCGCGCGACTGAACAATTACGTATATTGTTTACAGCAAAACTTTGTCACAACTTCCAGAGCCTAAACTAGGTTTTAAAATAAACGGTGTTAGTAACCATTATATCGCGGAAAACTTCCAGCGGCTCAATGCACCCTGAAGATGAGCGAATCAAATGAACCAGGTGATATATTGATAGTAGTCAGACCACTGGTTTGTTAATATTCTCACTACTATTATTGACGTTATTTTCTGGCATGAAAAAACTACGTCGTGGTGCAGATGGTGGGATTATTATAAAAAATATATATGAACATGAATTACAAAACAAAAGTAGAAGTTAACTTTTGATTGAACGAGGAGTAGCGCGTTAGCTTGGAAAAAACTGGCTCACCAAATTCTACAATTTGGCGCTACATGACGATTATATTATTCAATAGTGTTTTGGTGGCATTAAACATATTTTCGAAAAGGAAATTTCAGTTAAGTTTAGGAGCCCATACGAGTGAGTCTGACCAAAGTACTGTGAGCTTCTAGCAGGTAACTACAATTCCCATACTTGATGAGCTTTGATTACTAGCCAATCTGGTCGAAGTGCTCAACAAACAAACCAAAAGGAGCATCTCATCACTTTGAACCTTCTGCCATCCAAACAAAGTTCACATAAAATTTGGAAAGAGAAGAGTACTCCCAGGATTACTTCCTAAACAAATGCTCTTCAGATCAAATCGTGAAAAATATTTTGTAACCACAAAGTAGTAGAACGTATCCTCTAGTTCATTCTTAGCGCAAATAATTCACAATAAACACTTATTGAGCGTCCTCTCATCGTAAACGCATACAGAAGATGTTGTAAAACAAAGTTTCAGCTCCTAAACACGGTTTGACAAAGACTAATATTCCTGTGTCCTTCAGACTACGAAAAATCCACAGTACTCTTTAACATCGATCAGAGATGATAATTATCATCACGAAAGCGGTTTGTTATGAGAATTTCAGTACAACGGGCATTATTTTCGCATCAACAGATTCCTTAGAACGATAAATAATTAATCTTATTTAAATCCAAGTCTACATCAACTAAATGTTTAGAAGTTTTATACACATCAGCCCAAATATAAGGGGGACTATACTCGGTTGCCAGAAATCGAAGTGTAAAAAATCTTGATCTTCTACACTAAGTTCATTTGAACCAAATGAAATAAATGGTAGACTCTTTGTTCCCTTGACAGTCCACTCAATGAGACTAATAATCTGTCCTTGATGCAGGCATTTTGCAAGTTCGAAAAGGATGAAAAATTCAATCGTTTTGTTGACTACACAGCATAAAATCACGGTTCCCCAATGTGATGCGAAATTTCTGATCAATATGTTGAACGCAGTCAACGGGCAACCTAAAGTAAGTAAGTTAATTTAGTATTGCATGGGATCGTAACTTACAGTAATACATGAAACAGAGTTAAATTGTGCTATTCGAATATGAACACTTCTGTCAAATTTGTGACGCTTCTTATTTCGACAATGGCACCACAAAGTTTATATAGATCCTAGTGAGATTCTGATTGAACGCTTCTCCATTTGGGGTTGAATTATGCCTGGTATTATTTTGTTGGCTGTCATGTTTTAAGTTCAACGGGAGTGAACAGCGATGACGACTCTCGTACTTCTGGAATCAATCTAACGCGAACAACATACTGCACAATATCCGGTTCGTAACCCGTTATCCAGCGGCATTGAAGTGAGTAAGGATACAAGGTCATCCAGTTTCCAAAAGTAACCGGAGTGGACAAAAACAAAACGTTACGTAGGTTTGTCCACAGCCATTTCCTTCGGAAAAACATGAAAAGATTGCTACAATCAGCCTAGATCCGAGATAGTTCACCGTCGGTCAAGTCAGTCCATGAACAAGATTAAGTTAAGGAAATGCTGACTGTATAAAAATGTGATAGTTAGTTATATTGCCTTCTAACTGGAATTTAACTGTTAGCGCCGGTTATAAGACTACCCAGCTTTTTGTCTGTAATCTAGATTTTTCTTATTATAGCGGAAACTTCTGACCTTATATCCCTACCTAGATGTTTCACCAGATTTAGTTACTCAGGTCCGGAAGACAAATTCGCTCCAAGTTTCAGTCCACCACCTCTTCCGTGGCTCGTATAATCCTTATTCAAAAATACCGTAGGCGGTTAAATTTCTTACGCAGGCTTCCGTTCGCTGACTTAGGGGAATCCTGTCATGAGCAATGCTTACAGCAAAAGTGCAGTCGCATCTTGTTACTACAGTTAGAGCAGTCCATACGAAACAAAACATAAATGGACCTAAGAGGACATTTATGCACACTAAGTACAAACATTTATTCACCGACGTTAACTGAATTCACAGTCACCAATGTGCACAATGGCAGCTTCCAGTGTTAAATGAATTACTTTTGTTTGAGATAGCTTAGATGAAGATAAATACTCATGTGCAAAATTAGCTCGATTTTGATTTGTCCTCTGCGTGAAATGTCGTCGTAATTTTCTAATTGTCTCATGGAACCAAGACTTTTGACAGAGTCGAACATTGGGCTAGCGTAAGCACGGTGATGTATTCGTGTTAATCTTCTGCGTGTACTAACGAAAATGGTAGCCACTACTCTTTTCTTATTGATAAAGTGGCCAAACTGACGGAAGTGTGGAACAAGTCGAGTCCGTGAAATTGACCATATCTTGAACAAAGTTCGAATGAAGTGAATACAAGACTAAATTTTGGGGAGTATTGTTTAGGAGTAAAATCGGTAGCAAATATGAGAATAGTAGGGTGACGTATGAACGCGATATATTTTCCAAAGAACTTTGGATACTTCTTGTGAGTTTGGTCTTTAAAAAAGTTTATTTTAAGTGAACACTTTGCTTAAAGCCTGAGTTTCTTGATAATTGGCTTGAGTGTTTTTAAGCAAAGCGCAGTTTCAGCAAAGGATTACTCGCAGTGCAATTTCATTCATTCTGTCAGAATATTGGGCCCATGCCCTTCAAATCCTCGGATTAAGCTGTAATTATTATTAACTGTGAGATAAATTTTGACAAATCGAGAATATATCAAAACAATTTTTTCAGCTTCAACTTTTGGTTTGCATTTTATTTAAGCATTTAATTAATACAACTTCAAATTTGAAACTTCTGGTTCATTTTTTGTTCAAAAAAACCGTGACTAATTTAGTGGAGGCGTTAATGATTGGTTGAGTTTCATACAGTTTACGTCCTAACTTAAATTGGATCGCCATGGGGTCATGAACCAGAAACACACAAGCCCATATATGGAAAATAATCACGGCATAGCCACCACTAATTGCCAACAGGATAAACTGTTTATAGCTAATGATGAGATGCAAACAGCAAGTCAATCAACTTGTGACATTAATACAAAAATTCGTTTCAGTTAAATGGTTGTTCACCTAGTAAGTAAAGGGGTAGTACAAAATAACTTATGATAACAAACTTGCCACATTAAAGGTTTGGACTGCAATAAGGAAAGATTTAACAAAGATCACTTTTATGAGAATTGGTGTTGACAGGCCGGCCGTTTAAATCTTGCATTTCAGTGACAACACGCATGACCTGGGGTAAGTGCAGACGGGTCAAAGGAATGTTCTAGACAAACATCTGATGAAGACTTTCCGGATATTACAATGAATATCAGAAGGAGGCTTACTGGCAAATTTGTCACAAGTTTTGAAGTACACATATACATGCATATCACAAGTATTGCACAGAATCGCGTAAGTGAAACGGAAAGATAATAAGGCGAGAGATGTGAACTGAAAAACCTTCACCAAAAGTTACATGAACATGGCTAGGGAAGCGTGGGGCAAACGTAATAAAAATTGATCTATTCCTAGGAGTAAAGATGACAAAGGGGATGTTTTAAAAATGTTCAAGAGACGGATAAATATCGGAATTTTGACCAGTTATCAAATGCAGACCATGAACAATACTAAACAACCGTTCAGAGGTAACTTTCCTCTGCTTCCCGACACAAAACGCTTTATCGCGACGAATCCATCACGCAGTAAAAACTGCAGTCTTTGACAGAACTGACAAATAAAGGAGAGCAACGTTTCGACACCAAGTTGCACTGTATTTATCAAGTTATAGACAATTACTGTCGCAGTCTGAGGCCAACATCATGCGCAAAACAACAAACACATGTGAACCCTGACCTCTTATGCACACGACAGTGTCTTTCGATCCACTTAATATCTCTGGTTTCTGATTTTTGTTTCATTACTCCTATCTTATCAGTCTTGGATACATTCGTGATAATGCTGTTGGTATTAAAAAGGCAATAATACAAGTTTTCAAAATACCAGCGTCTTTTCTCCTACCGATGTGCACAAGTTTATGTTCGAATAAATGTGGGTCAAATTTTCTATAGGAACACTATAGAACATTTGAGTGTGCACCCTCAACCGGGACAAGCTTAACGTTAACTGATATCGTCTCGCTTCTAAATGCTTCACAACCGAACGTGTAGACGGTTGTAATAAAGGAAGTCGTTTAAATAACCTTTGCTTAATGTCATCAAAATCGCTGACAAGTGTCTTGATGTACGGATCGGTGCGTTTGTTCCAATCAACCGGGCGGCGGGAAGGTAAGCCATAAGAAAGCATGCTTCTACCCACTCTAACGGTTGTCACTCATCTGCTAGTGACAGGTCGTTATGGTCAATCTAAAAGTTCGCTCGATACTGCCGTGTTCCACAAAAAACCATATTTTCTGTAGTCTGTTGGAGCAGTTATTATAGTGGGTTTCAGTGCCGTTCGGTGTGCCATGGTGGTGGCTACTTAAGCACACAGTTGGATGCCTAAAGCAAGACGTCGGTCTACTTGATTAATAAACCTTGCTCAGCTGCGTATAGTGGGATTATTACTAAATCATAAAATACATGAGTCGTTCCATAACCCGTCTCCTGACTTTAACATTCATGATTATGACAGTGTAGGACATGATTAATTAACTTGGTAATTGAATCAAACTATGAACACATTCGATCAAGTAAATATAAAAACTACTCTGAGGTAGCTTGTTCAAGTTATAACGCTGTTAATAACGAAACGTCGAACAACTAAATGATATGTCCTGTTTTTACAAAGACAGATACATCCTATCGACATTTAGCTAGATTCAAGTGCCCATCAGCTCAACAATTGTTTGGGATTTATACCTTCTACTATTGAGTTATGAAAAATGAACATCGTAAACTATCCTGACTCAAACGTCACGTTCATACATTTTAATTTTAATATTATTATAGATTGTAGAGTGCTGCATTGCGATGTATCAAGTAAAAGTTAGTCTGATTATATTCGTACGGGCAAAACTACTTTATTTTTAAGACTAATTTCTATGGAACCGTAAATCATTTCTTGAGCCTCACTTTGTTATCTGGTATAATGAAAAAACAGCCACTCAGTAGACAGCACACTATCATCAGAAAACCTATAGGACAACATGGACAGATTTCGTGGTCGCCGTTTACGTTTAATAACCGTTGATGATGTGGAATAATCTGGGGTTTTCGTTTTTTAAGCTATACATACTTCGTTTAACATGGTAACAAGTGGCCAAACTGGTTATTTTGTAGAAGGGCGTTGAATGGAGTGAAAAACTTTACGGCATTGCCCAGATCGGCTTACTCACACAACCAGCGCGACCATTTTTACACGCATCAATGCGCTTGCTCAGATACTATTAATTCGTGCGTCCCTTGTGGTTCCGTTAAGCCGATATTGTCTTAACAAGTTTCCTGACTAATTTGGTCCGCATGGCCCTTGTTTATGGTTCACACCCCATAACATGCGTAAGATTCCAGTTTCCACTCCAATCGTTCCCTGATTAACGCTTCACTTACTCCTGTCCAAACTCTCAAACAGGCACTCACCCTAGGTAATTCGCTTTTTCTTATCATACACTGCTATCAAGACACCGCCCTTTGATAGTTGATTGCACGAAGGTGACATTTTTCTTTTTCTGAGTTGTTGTTTCACTTCGGTTTTTCTTTAGGGACTCCCAAGAGTTGCCTAGTTTGTGCACCTGGTGGACCAAATCAAATACTCATGCTAAAACTATTAGACGGTATGAGGGTTTAAGAGTTATAATGGAATAAGAACAAGTTGACTAACACGGTTTCGAAGAATTCATCATCGTAGACTGTATAACACACTATTGGGAACTTTCCCAGCTGCAACGCTGCGATCCTGCTTCAAAAGTACGCGCATTCTATCTCCTTACGTGAAAAACATGGGCCCGTCCATATTCGAAATATGTTTGTTTACTCTTTTTCCTGCTGTTGTGCCGCGCATAATGCTGGGCGTATGACAAGGCAGCCTGGTAAACACATAAGGGATCATCACACAGTCTGGTTTAGAAGCTGGATCAGGAAATCACTACCATTATTGCAGAATATCCGGCAGGCAAACGTCACAACGTGATCCTTGACCAACCTTTTCCTGTCATCTCCACAGCACCTAGAAAACAGCCGGGATTAGTGTAATATCGAAACTGCGATGTTAGAAGCGATTGCGTCATACTATTTCATGATATCGCAAGAAGTTCATGCAATCTCTTGAACTCTCACGGTTCACTATTCGCTAGTCCGTGAAAGCACATTCCATTTCTGCTGAGTTGTCGCTGACAGACCATTCAGACGACCCTACTGGTGGTAAGGACTGATTTGGATGCTTTCTCGTTAATCAAATGTAACTGCGTTTTTCTCACGCCTTACTCGACATCTATGATTTTTTGGGATCTGATAGTAAATTTCTCGAAAACGTGTTCGTCAGTTTATTTTTGTTACAAGTAACCGCATAAATTATAGTGAATTTTAATCGTTTTTACATTTAGCAGTAGAAGCATAAGGAAACAGTCTGCTTCCGATCCGTCATACTCTTACAAAGTAAATCACGGCACATAAGAGTTATTGTCAGGCCAATACTGTGTGGTTTATAATAAAGCTTGGTCATGTCTTCTGAAGACTGCGAATGTTGTGTTGTATTCGTCTTGGAGTTACCACGCAAAAAGTAACTTCGACAGACTCATTTGGACTCTAGATAAGTTATCTGGATAGGTTTGAACAAGTAAACCGGTCCTAAAGATATGGGTATTTCAAGTCACTGGTGGTCCACAACCGTCACAGCGCATCTGTTCACTCAGTTTTGTCCTTCCTAAGTGTGATCATTATTATACATAACATCCTAGCACACTAAATTTATTGTATAGCTGGTGGGCAGAAACTGAGTTATTGGATGATAACGGTATTTAATTATCAGCATTTAGCAGTTCAGCTGATTAGTTTTATGGAAAATTAAAAACCGTACTTGAAACATTTTTTTCATTAATTTCGTACTAGTTTCTTTATACTGGTTGAGCACAGGTAACCCATTCAATAAAGAAACAAGTGGTAATAAGCGGACTGCATCTCCCGTGCCAAAAGTGCCGGCATACGGTTTTACAATCCCGGATCCGTCAGTTATGAATTAGAAGTTACATTCTGCACAAAGCGCCTTATATATCAAACAAAGATGTGACCCTAACAGGTCCGAGGAAGAACTGCCCGATCTCGTTGCGGATAAGGCTGTTATATGACCGATGTTGATATGAACCTTCGTTTGCTCATAGATTTTGGAAATTCCATCCGGAAAGCTTCATATTGGGGAATTCAACAGAGCTTGTTCTCAAGCAATGCATGATATCAGACGTTGCATTTTATCAACTACGTTTAGCACGAGGTATATCTAGGTGGGATAGAACTTCCAGAATAACAGCGAATTACATTGGTTACTGATTCCCCTCAGTATTTTGTCACCAAAGCTTAAGTTTTTTGAAAGAGGACATTTTGATGTCAATAAGGAAAAATAGACACACAGTATACTTCCGTTTTCCACAATAAACCGGCATATTTGAGACCGGTAAAGCGAAAATTTAGGAGGCATCATGACTTATCCTGTGAGGCCGAAGAGGTGGAAACGAATGAAATGAAACTAGCTGAGGTTTTGGTGGCAGATTCTTCATTAGTTAGGTGCCTTAATTAACTAAATGCAGTAGCTCTAAGAAACTTATTTTTACGAAAAAGCTGTTGGAATACCTGACAGGAATGGCTTCTTATTCTCTGTATTCCATTGAATCAGTAATATAAAGCAGAATATATGAGTAGAAAGTCACTATTCTCATTAACGTGGTTTTCCATTATGTGTATGACACCAGTGAGGGCTCTGATGATGGCGCCCACACTAAATGGCGTAATTTCTGTAACGATTTGTGCTGAAGTGTGTCAATGCCAGTTTATCTTGGTGGCCTGTGTGCTGGCTGCATTATTTCGCATCGTCGTTCACTTCGTGCGCAAAACCGTTATTTCACAATCCATGTGGCTAATCGAGTGCCGGGTGTGTGTGCACCCGAGTGCTAAATGCGGTTACTATAACCGAGGACATGTTATGGAACCCACATGATCAACGACATGCAAGCTAACAGTTGACGAATTATAAACCAGTTGACGGACCCAAAACCATTTATTATCACTCTTCTACGTGAAATTGACAAAAGATAACCATTCGCCGTATTGCACATTAGTTAGACTTACATCGAAACCAAATAAAGGGGGGCAATCAATTTTGACTTCTATGAAAGGCAAATCTCAGAAACCGTTTTTTTGCAGACGGGTTCACTGAATCGTCTTGATTTTTCTCAAGACATGCCAGTGGATTGCTGTTAGATGTTAGAACGAAATAAGGACCACTAATCTCATTGTACACCTCAGCATTAGTACCTGTTTTTCTTGCTGCCAAGAGTATGGTGCCAATTAAACTGAGCTAATTGTATTAGCTGACAAGTAATCCAGTCGACAAAGTATTTCATGACTGGCCAACCTGACAAATTAAAACAGATCAGATAAACAACTGTAAAAGAGGCGAGATCGAATTAACCAAAATCTATTGAATATGGTAGAGTTTTGTTTACTCTTAGCATTTATTCATGTGTTCAAACTGTCGTGTATATTTGTTGAAAAGCTTTCACAATTTGTCCTTATCCCAATCTCATTAAATATTATTGGAACTCAAAGTAGGCAAACTGTTTGCCTCCAAAAGTTTACTCGCTTCTGATCATCACCTTCATTTCGGTCTTTTTAATGTATGCCCACGCTGTCAAGGAGGTCCAGTTTTGAATCAAAATGTCCCAGTGCATGTGCCTATGCTCCTTCCGTTGAGACAAGTCCTTATTAATCGAGACAGTTTCAAAAGGCTTGATAGTCAATTTATCTACCAACTTTTATTTACTGGAACTGTTGTTGTATAAGCGCTGAATATTCACCGTCCGAGGGAAATAAAGTGATTCCTGGAAGAGAAGAACTGACTAGGAAAAGCTAAATATGTACCACAATACCAAATCGGCTCAACTGAAAGCCAGCACATCGACGTCACACACAAATATTTGCTGTTTTAAAGTAACAACTACGTCTCACCAACTCTTTGGATATATACAGGCAAACGTCCTACCAATTCATCTTAATACTTTACTGTTTGTTATACTACTGCGTCCATAAATTTAACAGACCTGCAGAAATGACCGCTTTTGTGTTCCCTGTGGGACATGGTATATAAAATTGTATAATGTGGTTTTAGTGATTCGGTTACGAGTTACCGGAAGCGTGAAAGCGCCGTGTTTCATTTTCGTTATTTACACGAAGATCTTAGCATTAAACTCGCGGTAGCACACATAGTCGTAACAAGAGTGTGTTCTCTAACAGGGACGAAACTCGCGTCTTGTTTTATTTGACTGTGAAACAATGAGTGCTATTCATTTTGTACTGTTGGCAGAACTATGTCATTTGTTAATTAATTTACAAGGGACAAGAACGTACTCTTATATCCAAAAGTTCGACCGCTGCTAGAACTTCTGAAAAAGGGACTCAATAAATGTTCTTTTAACTGTGCCCTGGGGCGTATCTGTCTGTTTTTCATTTTGTGTTCACCGACGTCTACTCTCAGTTTATTCTAACTAATGCAATAGAATAATTACATTCAATTATTTTCAACTCAGAAGCCTAACGTTGTGAAGACGCTGAATCATAAGAAGTAAAGCCGCGCGCCCAACAAACTCAGGTAAAATTGAGGTGCAAATCATAAGGAAATATCATCCACAGTTTGCAGATTTTTACAAAATGATTTTCGACGTAGAGCATGCAATATATTTGCTTGATTATTTCTGTTCGTTGAATTAACTGCGGCACAGAAAATCGTGAATGGTTTGCGATATTCATTTGAACCTAAGAGGTCCTTCACCACAGGAAACTGTTGATATGAATGAATGCACTGGTGAGTGACACCAAATCAAAATTAGCAACTGTCTTCGGACGATTAAGTTGGTTCCATTACTAATATTGGTTCAGTTGACAAGTGTTTCGTGTCGTCCCTGATAATTTCAAAGAACCAGCGTAGGTAACAAATGCAGCTAGTCAGGTAGGTCTTATAAGTATTAATATGAACTAATTTTCAAACAACGTACCTATTTGACACTTTGGTATAGCTTCTCCGACTGAAATTACTTTAGAAGTACACCGATGAACAAGCTCATCTTACCTAAGTTGGCACAGGTAGATGTACAAGTGACAAATCTTAAATTCCGGAACCTGTCGTATTTCTAAATAAAAACTATAGTATCGGATGAAAGTGGAGGCGCAAAACAGTCTACATAATGGTTATGTCGGTTGGGTGAGAGTGGTCAGAGTAATCTTCACAACAAATTAATTGGCCGTCGACGAATTGGACCACTATTGTTCAGTTTGACTTACAGCTTCCATTGGCTAGACGGGACTTTATAAAACGGTGGGTTCCCTTATCAACATCAACGTGGCAGGGAGACCAGCGTGAGAGGATGCTAACCTTTCGTTTATTTTTTGGTCACTTTCAACAAAGAGAGATCGTACATACTGAACACATGGCCTCTGGCCCAGCAATCAAACACAGCGCTTGCTAATAAGACCATAGTCAGTCCCACGACAGTTTTACTTGCCGCAGTAGCGTCTATGGCGCTCGCTGGAGTGACTGGTTGTTTCTCATCAGTGCAACCTTTGTGAATGCCAGCAGTTGGGGGTTTCGGCTATGTACTGAGGTGGTGACGTGGTCGTTGAGTCAGTCAAATGATGTGCATTCATAAAGTACATAGCGATCAAAGTAGTTAAATACTTGCTTAGCTGATTGGGTTTTACGCAGTAAACAATCAGAAATAGGTTTCGCCATCCATTGTATTGGATTCGGATCCGCACTACCGAAATACTAATTACATCCCACTTCCAAGGTAATGCGTACATGCACACGCACAGCGGTTTTAACGAGCATTCAACCGTGACATCGCAAACAGGGCAGTGGGCAATCTACTGTCGTAGATCGTTTGCGCAGTTGTTTGGACCGACAGTCTGCGTTTGCCCCTAAAATGTAGAATCTTTCGGTTTGATGACCAGATAATAAGATAACTCATATCCAGCTGGATTATGTATTCAGTAATGTCAACATTCATCAGCCACGATAAATATTGGATCTCCCGCGGTGAGTCAAGGGTATAATGTTTCACTATGACATTCGCCGGGCAAGCCACCGTGTTAAAGTGAACGACTGTCTCACCAGCTTCCGGTGAGTATTGTCGCTTCATTTGAGATTTGGAAAACAAAAAGCTTGACGAAAGGTTTGCCAAATAAAGCAGCCAGATCTTTCAGTTCAGCTGGCAATTACCATGAGAGGCAAAGGATAAAACAGAGCGAAACTCAACGAGTGGGCAATTTGATGGCATACCAGGTCTGTAACCAATGCCGGCCTGCTAAGCTCGACAGAAAGCAGAATAAGAATTGAAACGACCGCCTATAACACGATATGTTTTTGTCGATGTAGCATATGTACTGCTCATGGTTGCTCCATAACAGACAGACCCTCGACATCGAACGAGCAGAGAGATAATCTCGTATAATACACAGCGTCACTATTAGGCAGTTTGGCATGAGTCGAACACTAGGACAATAAGGGTCAGTTCTTAGTGTCAGAAAACGCAGAAGCAGAACAAACATGCACTGTTCAAGAGTTGTCATAAGAAGACTGACAATGCATTACAGCCAACAAATATGCAGACACGTCAGTTATGCACATTATGGCTTGCGTTCACGACAGTTCCGTTGCACTTGTAATGCAGGTCAATCAATAGACGACTTCCCAGATCAAGTGTCTTTTGTGGTAACAACACCAAGAGATATGATATCATTTTTATCATTACTTAGAAAGTAGCTATTTCGTTTTAATGCTCTGCACACTCAGATCTGCATGATAACACAATCTTCCGCAAAATCTGGAAAGTAATTAAGCTGTTAATTGGTGCCGCCCACCCCATAGATAAATGCTTTAAGGATTCTGGAAGACTGAACCTAAGTTTTAGAAGTTATCTAGCCGCCGTCTGGTCGTCTCTTCAACGAGCGCTTTCCTCCCTAGGGATCACAGAACCGTACAGGAAGAAACGACACCACTTAAAGCCGACATAACAGAAGGGCTTAGCGGACGGTTACCGGTTATTCTCAGAGAATATGCTGAACTTCTGGCTTAGCCTTTGGCGGACCTGCTAATAGGTGCATCATACAACAGTTTGAGGAACGTCAGTCTTGAGCTGTGTGAGAACGATTATTTGCAATATTCACTCAATTTCGTCGGCTCTGGATCACAAATACAGGGCAAACATTTTCCGTTTTCATGTTTACAGCAGCGCTTTCAACCACGTCAGTAGGGGAATTCTGTTTTACCTTCCCAAGGAATATGGCATTCAAACATCCCTCATAATGCCGTTATATAGTTAATTTTCGAGCCAGTTGTCGTTTGCACCCTTCAGCTGATCAAGCGTCTTCCTAACTCGCCGTCACTTCAGGTGTTCACGAAGGTGCGATTATTTACCTACTTTTATCACAGTATATGGATTACTTCGTACTCGGCGTTCAACGTTTGGAAATTTTCTGTTCCCTCGCTCCACAGAACAGTCAAACGAATTAATTAGGCGATCTACCGTCCGACTCATACGGCACGATAAGTCCAAACAAAATGTTAACATCTCGTGAAGTATGTCTTCTATCGTTACTGACCAACTATATAAATGTGTTAATTCTCCTTCTTTAAAGAACAAAGCTTCAGCAGCACTTTTATTATTGTCCTCAAAATATCGGTTGAAAGTTGGGTATTTCTAAGGTTCTAATCTGTTAAGTATTCAATTGTTACGCTCGGTCACAAATTAACGTGGTCTCTTGTTTGCGAGATAATGCTCACGTTTTATGTTTTACGCTTAATGTTTTACGCTTAATGTTGTTTTCAATAAGTGTACTCCCCATTTTGTAGATGTATGTATATGACTCAATGATTGCTTCGTTCTACAATAACTTTCGTCCTCTGACTAAATGTCTTAAGCACATTTATAAACCTACAAGCAGTTTGTCAAACAACAGTGACGTTCTTAGTTCCAGTCTCATTGAATTTATTGTTTCAACTTTCGTTCAATTAAACTCAAACTATCCGTTCCTACCTTTCTCAGTGTTTATCACCTCTTCATCTAGACCCCATTTCAAATTCGTACAGTCGTGCCTGTGATGAGTTTGGGCCAGAGCGGTTTCCTGATTGCAGAAAGTTCACTCAACCAGAACGCACGCACAAGATGTTACAAGCGGTATCGTGGTTTATCGGCACCAGCTGATCGCTGCTGCGTGGTCATTAAAACAAGGTGTTTGAATGCACGTCAGATTTGAACGACGGAGTAGCTTAAGGCCAGGTCGTCGAACGTATCTGCAAACGGATCAATCAAACCACAAAACACTCGTGGTCCAAAAGCAATCACAAACACTGTTGTTTTTCTACAAAATGGGTATCGTTTTCTAATGAGTTGAAGTTGTCTGGTGCCACTTAGACCATTGTCCTGATTTTGTCGATTTAGCAGCCCACTACATGACTCTTTCTACCACCGTTCTACTGTCCCTAACTTACAGCAGTTTCTTAGTCTTCCACACAATTATGCAAAACAGTTGACTATAAAATGTACCACTTACTTGCATCCGCTACAGACTTGTTTAAAATTATGGTGGTTATTCATCCTCAAAATGCGCCAAAGCAATTTCTTGAATTAATTTGAATAGAGCGGAGGTAACTTTCTGACTCAGTGATATTCGGCGCAACTGAAAAGACTTAAATCTCACTTGCAGCAAAGGAAACTGACTCCGTCCTGGTTTTACAATGTATGTGAAACTCAATTGCGTCCTTAAGCCCGAAAATTAGAATGACTAGACAAGTTTAGAAGAGACTCGACTTTTGATGCATTCAACCAAAGCCAGAAACTGCATGCCCAGATGCGGCAAGTGCTCTACCAGCTGAGCTACGACGAAACAATGAAAGCTCAATACTTTCACATTTGGACCTGGTTGCTCACCCAACCAACTGTCATACAGAATCCATCAAATGACGCGGGAGACTGACTGTCCCTGTAGGATTTCATAACCAGTTTTGAGTCTACTGTTTATTTCATTAGTATGAATCCAACTGGGTCCATATTTGTTGCAAATGGGTCTTTTAAATTATCGAATTCACCAAATCACCTGTTTTTAATAAAATTTGAAAGATATCTACCTATCAGGATCACAAGAGGCAAATGAAATGTAATACCCTTTCAAAAATTCGCACAATCTTCTTCACTCTGAGCAAGCTAAAGCACTGCTACAATGTGCGAAGCGGAATCGAGTTGATGTACAGCCTCCATCCACTAAGACTACCTAAATCATCAAAGATGCCCTGTGGGTGACGGTGAGCACGCGAATGCGACATCATAATGACGAGGAATGGAATAATCATTGGTGGCTGCAAGTGCAGATAAAAAGCCAAATTGCGTGAGAAACAGGATGGTACGATGAATCACAACGGGAGATTTTAGAAACAATCTTGGTAGCGGAAAATGAATGTAGCTGGTTAAGGTCTATTGTAAATTTTCATTTTCACTTTTGGTAAGTTCAGGCGAATTTGCCTTTTGTGAGTAATTCCAGTTTGATTATTGGCTATCAAAAGCTTACAATAGATGTAAGGAACTGTCGGGTAGTTAGTAGTTAGTATGTTATACTTCAAAGCTGTTTCTACCCTAGGAATGTCGCCATCAGTGTAGACTCGCCCAGCTCTGCACACAGTTTGAACCATGCCGTGCGTGTACGTCATTAGTATCAATGATAACGTTGGTAACTTCGTGTTCATGGGCGATGTATGGCACGTGTTAATACACCGTCAGGATCGCAAAGGAATAAACGGGCTAGAAAAGTTGGGTTGCTTTTAAACTGCGTTCCACAAAAACTGGGAGAATATTTCTGTTTCATGCTCTAATTGTATTCCGTCACTGGTCTCGTATATCTAATCGACGAAAAGTTAATATCTCACAGCAAACGACTTTTGCCGTGTTGACGAATGTATGGAATGAGACAGTTTTTTAAACAAAATTAGTTCAATTAGTGAAAGAATGTAAATCAAAACCGCATTATCGAGTTGGCATAATTTTTTATTGTTAGTGAAGTCCACGGGCCCCGATAACGAAAAATATGTTTTAGAACAGAACGAAATCAAATTTTTAACTGTTTTAGTCCCTTTCAGTTCTTAGGCACGTATTGCTTAACTTGGATAAGTTAGTATCGTAGGATAAAATCAGTCTTTTTATATCCTTCCGAAAGAAGACTATTAATCGAAAGTGCAATCTACTTATAAATTATTCAACCTTCGGACTGAATGGAAAAGCTTTACATTGATTGTCAACCTAGGACATCCTCTATGAATTATGATCCAGATGAAGATGTGAGAACAAAATGGACGTCAACAGAGCTGATACCATAATACTTATGAGCAGATGTGACAAATGTTGATCAAGACACATTGTCGTTGTTCTGAGTGGTGTATATGAGTTGTGGTAAAAGAGTGACCCTTCTCAGAAATCTAGCTGAAGAAATATGTTCACAGTATTTGAAGTAAGAAAGATATGCAAAGTGTTACATCACTTTTCAGTCAGTGTAGAGCAGCCGGTAAACAAACACAGTAAAAAATAACAGATATCGTGAAACGTCGGTGTTATGTTTAATCCGTCTGGCTGCAAAAACAAAAAAGCACTTATATTTGATCAACTCGTAGCAGGTAAACATTTTCAAACTTCATAGACTAAGTTATCTATACGCGGGAATGCACGAAAGACGTCATTACTTTCAGGGAAATCACAAGGACAGCGTCAAAAGCCATTGACTCTACGGGGTTGTGAGACGCTTTCTAGCCAGTGCTGTCTCCATGACCATTAGTAGCCTTAGAGTTTGGTTGCGTAACACCAGGGAATCTTGCCACCTAGGTGAAATGTTTCCATGGCCTGTTTCGATATTTATCACCGTGTAATTCTTTTGACAACCATTTGAAAAATTTTCACCTTAATTGACCTTGGTAACAGCCAGTTCTCCAGGCAAACCGGTAACCCTGACTAGTCAGAAAGGTCCGTTAGTGCTGTCAGAATTATGCGTTGTAACCGTTTTGATTTCAAACAACAGACGTCACTCAGCTGCAAGTTGGATGGGTTTGAAAGCAATGTGTAATTTGCATCAATGTTACAAGACAAGTTGAGGGATAGCTAGTCGATATCTGTTCAGCAAGTTGATGTTAATCCATAATTACCATCGTAATGAGTACATAGAAAAGGTGCTGAAACGGCGTTTATTTTCATGGATCTGTTAGTATTTCCCACCGTCTATTCGGCATAAATAACGT
>JTDE01000218.1:0-54862 GCA_014338405.1 Paragonimus skrjabini miyazakii | reverse complement strand
ATCGAATTGCGTGCCTCTGCCTGACTACTGACGAGTAGTATAGTGTGAAGATTCACCTCCACCAAATTAGTGTGTAACCAGATGGCGTGTTCCATTATTCAGGAACTAGATCAACCAAATTCAGTGTATCTCACGAAAGTGATTGATGTTTATGTGACCGATAGAAATATCCCTAGTGTGAATACCTCAAAAACACTCACTGAGAGGGAACTGCACACTAAGAGTTGGCAACAATGAGCCCCATTGACTTAACGGGCTCCATCCCAGTTATCGTTTGCAACTCGTTACAGTTTGGCTGTGTGCTGGCTAAATATCCACCAACTATTAGTGAACGACGCAACATGTTTTCACGGTTGCTTATTTCTCGAGCGGTTACATGAACTTCGATGGATAACACACACTAATTCAGTCGAAAATTCACTGGTTAGCACTGTTGCATCGAGAGTTGCGGCCTGTTCATATCATGTCTAAATTGGCTAACTAGTGTTAACCGATCCAGATTATGTGTCCTGTTCACAAATCTGCAGTGTGCGAATGTGATCAATGGGGAGCCGAACACTTGAAACTGTTTCGCCCAGTCTACTGTCCGCAAATGGAAGTCCATGCTCATCCTAGCCAACCAACACTCAGTAGCATAAATAAATGTTGCAGAATGCATGTCACTCATAGTTGTTTGCGTGTTTCATATTCAGCCACCTAACCCTAAAAGAAAGCATTACACTCGAACTTTACCCCTGTTAGCACACCCGTGTATTACATAACTTCATAGAACAGGAGGTTGTTTTTATGTTAGCAAGGTTAAACCATTGAACACCTCACATACGAATAAGCACCGCGGACTTACCCATAACAACCTTGTTTGATGTCCAGCCATTGTGAACAGTGTTCAGTTTGGCAGGAGATTTAGAGAAATGAGGCGATACAAACTTTGTCTTTTCCAGCTGAAGTGCTCAAGACATCCTAGTTTGATTGTAGCCACTGATCTCCTCGAGAAACTTGCTAGTTTTTTTCTGTGTTGATTATTGTTAAATAAGTTGGTTAATTTCAGACTGAATATCACTCGAAAATTCAGAGATCAAACACCCTACCGAGGCAAAGTTGTACACTGTCGATGCATCTCATCAGAAGTGAAACACTAATTTAATACCTCTTATCCAAGTGGGTCCTCTGAAGTGTTTGTCTGAATACGGCACACCGTAACTAACGTTGTTCATCTAGATTCTGATGCAGTCTCAGAATTGCCGCTGTCCTTCTCCCTAATAGGTTTCTTGACATAGAAATAAACACGAACCTGTGGCAGATAGTCGTTGTGTATGGGCATTACATTCAACAATTTCTTGAACCTTGACACAATAAACAATCTAGCATCAGACCAAGTCAACGTCGTTTTGGGAGGCAATATGATGATTAGATAACCAGCTTCATTGTTATATTTTCCGCTGTTTGTGAAGTTCTTCGTTTTACTTTGCACCAGTCGGATTACAGCATTTGACAAAGCATTTGCTTCTGATGTTAACCGATGTTAGGTGCTTTACGCCTTACTACGGATGCAAATATTCTTGTACCACAAGTAACAGCTGCCTGTCGCAACAGGTCTTAGCTTTTCTTTTAGTTGCATGAGCTGGATGTTCGAATTCAAGTAAGATTCCAGGGACTATTTTAATTCCCTAATTTTGAGTATTATAATAGTGCATAGACAACAGCTTCAGAGTGATCTTGACAGCTTGCATCGCTGGGACACAACTCAATTATCACCCTCGAGTATAAACATACGCACGCTTGTCAGACGTTACGTACAGATCACTTCTTCGGAAGCAAACTGTTAAGTACTTTAGTCGGTGAGCAAGACCTCGTAACAATCGCTTCAGAAGGTCCCAGAATGTCTTCTAACTGCGTCGTGATAGTGGAGAAAACTAACATAACTGCTGAAATGTCAGAGTGGTTGTTTGGGATACTTCATCTAGAGATCTTCTTCATGTTCACCTCTCTGATATGTTATCACCGCGAGTCAAATATCAAAGCGTATCGATCATTCGTTATGGAAAGTCTTCAGTTGACTGGTGGAGTACAGCATAGGGTTGCAAACATGTGTTAACATTTTACTTGCCTTACTTCCTGGGATGGTTGCGTGAACTGCGTCATTCATTCATTCATTTGATATTCATACATCAGTGAGGATCGCGCCTTGATCTGCATCTCTTGGTTTGTCCCAGTATCCATTTGTGGTATCACTCGCCGTAGCTACAGTACCAAATGAGTAACCCTAACCGTACTATTTGAGTATCAGGTACGTGAAATCTCAAGCACCGTACCTGGATCTGTCATGGCCGTTTCACGTAAAATTGATGAGTGCATTCGTGTTTCTGCTTGGACTTTACAATCATCTTGTTCATCTGGACAACTGCTTGGCCACTGCTTGACATTGCGCGCCCGTATAACTCATGGTGAACATTTCCCAGTAGTGCTTCTTCCTCTATGTTCTAATTTTAGCCCGTTTGCTCAAGTTTATATTCCCGTAAAATTTAGTGTTCATGAAATCAACCAGTTTTTCCTAAGTTTTATTCGGTTACTGTGTTCTTTCAGCAACATCCGATAAACATTTGGATATACAATTGTATTGGTAGCGCCTTCTGGCCTTCGAAATTTCGATGATTTCAACATAATTTTAAGTAGAAGGTGGGAAAAGTTCAGTTTGTGGAAACCAACAGACTCTAAGTGATATCCACAGTAAATCACTAAGTGTGAGCTTAAAAAGGTACTGGTAAATGAAACTGTTGGATGACAGTGGTCCACTATTGCTGTCCACCCAGATATCTGCCAAAAATCATGCTTTGTTAAGAAATCACCAAAAACACGCTGGTGTAAATAAAACGTACTTGCAAATGAACAAATAGTTCCATGCAGGAACAAAATACAAGCAGTTGGACAGACTTGTTAATTTGCGGGCGAAAACATTTCGAAAAATTCGGGTTGCGGCTGAACTTATACCAGTGACAGAAACCGTATGCTCAAAATCTGCGAGCACTCGACTAGCTAAGCTGTGTAGTCAAGCTACTAGCTCAAACAGTCCACATTTTGACTCAGTCGCCCACCTAACCCACTGTATCATATTGAGTTCACTAAATAACTCAAGGGGTTGATGGCTTCAAAAGGTTTTCTGGAACAGTTCACATTGGAATCCGTCAACGCCCCAGTTAAGTAGTAAAACCGAAATACTGATGAGTACTGAAATTTGTGAGCTCCCTTTGTGGCTTCGTGGCTCGGCTGGTGGAACGCTTGCAGTTTCAGCGTGCTCTTTTGTTTGCCTGTTCGATTCAACCTGAAGCCCAGATTCAGGAAAATTGGTTCCCTTCAAAAGGGAAAGGGATCAGACTGATCGACTACTTATAATTTCGGAACAGCGGGTAACTTGGTTTATTGGTAACGTTTCGGTCAAAACACATAAACTTCGTAACCGGTCCATCCAGTCTGTCAATGCTTCTGTCATAAATGGAAAGTTATCTATCAACCAGATTACCGCTTGATCAACAGTTTTTATGGAAGAAAGAATTAGATCCTTCTGTAACAGTGACAATTCATTAAACTGGTACGGTAACGCAATAAGGTTCAATTGTTTGTCACACTGGAGGGTGGTTTTGTAAGTTAGCCCTGTGATTGTCGTGTTGCTGGATGCGAGAAAAATTCCAAACCAGGTCCGCCAAGGTATGAAAATTATCTAACTTTTGTCAACAGGTAGATCTGTTGATTATAAAGAAACAACAGTGAAACAATTCGGATTACTTTTCTCTTTCGAATCAGGCTCAGAATTTGCATACTTAAGCCGGCATGTATTCTACAAACTGAGCTACGGAGCCCAGCTGAAGTCCTCGAAGCCTTGCATCAGGACTCCATTTACTCTGTTAAGTTAGAAACAAAAAGGAAATATACTACTCCACAAAGATCCATCGCCATTTACACAGCGTTCAGATTAGCGCTTCATATGTTGGAGAGACTAACTCAGCTGTCCAAGTACGTATGACAGACTTAGGGACTGTAAGGTCAGGCAATTTTAATTTAATTCCATTGTATGCGGCCATGTTTAAAAAGCGCAAATTACACAACACCTCTAAGAAAGAGTTCCTTGAACCTCATAATATATGAAACCCTCAAAAGCGGACAAGGTTACTGGTCCTATGTTTGAAAGCACTCGGATTCAGGTAGATAGGTCATACTGAGGGGCTGAGGAAAATAATTCTACTCAGAATGCTTTGTAGACACTTTGTAAGAGGCCTGGTTTTCGATCATAAGATCGGCCCACATGAATTCATCCATCATTCATTTCCTCATTAAACCCCGATGAGCGACCATTCATTGAAACCAACATATCTAATTAATAGGTCATGTGGACAGAATCTATTTGTTGTGGAACTTTGTTTGTACTAATATGTATATTCAACCCTAAAACCACTGCTGATTCAGTTGAGAGTCTTAAGTTTGGTCAATGAACACATATTTCTCAAGGGTAGACGTGATTTGGTCATAACATCACAGGCATTAGCAGAGGATCACAACCACTTATGTCACTGTCAGAACTTTACGGAAGTTTCAAGTGGTAAACTAAACGGTGACACTCGAAAGACTTCGCGGACGATGTGTAACTTACCTGGAGCAACCGCAGTAACAGAGCTAACCCGCTGACTGTTTGGAAAGGTCAACCAAAAGCCTGAGTAAATATTGCAGTGAGGTACAGAATGAACCTGCTAGAACTGACAGAGGTCTTTTCAAGTAGGTTGTTGCAGTAATGTCCACGAGTGACCTAATTAGGACACACGTAGACATAGAACAGTACCGGAGGTTGACGAATACCTCGTAACCAAGTAGGGTATCATGGAGTAGGAAGACTGTCGAACCGACTCTCCGTCAACATGTCTGCTTCATGTACTCAGCTCATTGAAAATGTGGCATCACAAGAGTTGGGAGCTATAGCCGAAGTGGTGGAACTATAGTAAACTGCCCGACATTGTGGTGTGCTCCACTCATCTGAACAACATAATGCTTCGATTTATTACTGGCAAGTAGTGGAGGACTTGCTTGTTATGAACTAAACCTCAATCACAATTGATCGCAGGTTTCGATTTATTTAAACTAAAAAGTTAACAGGAACAGACTGTAAAACAAACTTTCTATCTACAGCAGCATCATCACATGTTGTGATTAGTAATTCTCAAAACCCAGGCAAAATCAAAAAGGTTGTTTGGATCTTTTGGCGGTGTGAATGTTAACAGTTTGCACATCGAGAATGTGAATAGAGCTTATTTGTGCCAACATAAGATTTGGTAATCAATTACAGTCGTCCGGACTGGGCGCACCGTTCCGATATCACAAAACAAAGTGAGCAATTGCTTGGTGAAATGAAGCCCCAGTTTACACTTATAAGTAGTTATGATACATCAGTACTATCTTGTCCGGTGGATCGCGAACTTAAAGTATGGCTTTCCAGCCGATCAGGTCGAGTGCACATAAGATTTGTTGTTCCAGTTTTGTGACTCTTATGAAGGTCCACAACCGCTCGTCCAAAAGAAGGCGCTTCGTAAATTCCGACCTGTTGCATAGCGATGTGTGATTTGACCGTGACGGACTCGTTGTTTGTTCCTCTTAATCGCCAGCTGACGTTACCCGAGGCTACGTTTGACAACATAAAATTTCAAAATGCACTCGATGTTGGGAAGAGGGGTATGTCCTCGAATATGTGTTCTCCACAATTCAAGTACAGGTTTATATAAGTATATAAGGAGGTGATACGAATATCAATCAGGCTAGCTGCACGGAATTGATAGAACCACTCAAACCGTCCGTCATTATGTGGCATCATGCGTTTTCGTTTTTTCAACCGCGAAGGTAGGCCATAGCCTCGATTGACTTGAGGCCTGGAAAAAACGACGGAGGTTAAGTAGTAGTGTTTCTTACCAAAATGACTTGCCGGAAGCTTTGTCTGGATAAGTAAAGTGTGGTCAACTGCCGCTAATGTCAGTCTTATAGCAGCATAAATTCACAAACTTCTTTCAATAAAACTGGTTTGTGGTGACCCTGTAACATATAATATAGAGCGGTCCAGGCTCATTTACCCTATTTAGTTGCCTTTGTTTGAACGAATCTTGTGATTTGCTTGATTACTGGATACTGTATGGCCAGATTATTTTAATTTATCAGCGGATGAAATGATACATATCGAAAAGAATACGCAGCCACAAAGCCACATAAAAACCGGTTAAAAGTTTTGGGTTGGTTTTATCTGTTAACAAATTTCGAAAAACTGCTCTTGTAGATCAAGCTCACCGGTTTATTTTGTTTCTAGCTCACTTGACATACCCATTTTCTACGAAAATCGGATTGAGAAATTGGTCATTTTGTCTAGTGATTGTTTGCTACTTTTAACACTATATATTCGACCTAAACTCATTTGTTGTTTTTGGCGATAGTTGTCCGTCTGATTTGGCATGAAACAAGGAGGGGGGGCACTACCAAATTTCGATTGACTGCGCACGCACTGATGATATTTAAAAGTCCTTCAACACAACTGATGTATCCATTCATTATCTTTTAGTTCTGACCAATCATAGATTAAATGTAGACCTGTTCTTCCTACCGGAATTCTCATCTCCAACTTGTTACTGCTAGGCAACCTTATACCAAGTTTGTATCGATGTTTTAACTGTATCAGCCTTCGGGTATCGTTTACTCTGCCAAAAGAGTGTGGTACTCAACCGTCTCTCGCAAAATTGTTCGAATAATTTGTAAAAAACTACTGACGGTCTACATGTTGCGAAGTGAGGTATCCTTTAGAATACAGTCATCATCCTAATTTTTATGTTTACTCCTCCAGTGAATCATTTCAATCAAATTAGACAGATGCTACTGACTTTGGAGTCCAACAGTCACAGATGTCTTTCTCCCTCGATTTGCATAATAACCGTTCATGACAGTCAAACCGGTGTAGGACATGCTGCTTACGGTTCACTACGTCGGAATGTGGCGGTTTCATTCTATTTTTTTAAACAACGATATCGGCGGTTTTCTTTTGCTAATCTACAATTACAAGTTGAAAGTGAAGCTTTTGTGGACCTTATTTACTGTGACAACATTATGCTACCGATTTAGATTACTGTTTCAACCGTATTCTTACTGAACATCACCTATGACGATTACGTATTCCTCGCACCTGTACAAACAGTGAGCATTGAACTTACCTCTTCAAATCAGACGTGTTGTGTTGTTTGTACTTAGTGTTTTAATTACTGTGTTCAGCTACGTAAGCATTTCCTTTGAGGAAACATGCCGTAGAGTCAAGTTACATGCGAAGAACATTTTCACTGCAGTTAGGAGAAACTCAAAGTTGGTTCCATTCAAAAAATTTGATAATGATCAAAACGCTTAGACCGTGTGGTGTTTCCCAAATCAACATCACGTACAATCTGAACGCACAGTTTAGAAGTGGCTAGCTTATGACAGAAACAAAATCCTAGTGCGATGAAGATAGGGTCATTAAAATTATACACTTTCAATGATGGACACATTCAACAACCAACCGCTGCCTCCGATTTCCAGAGATAACGGAACTTTGTTAAGCGCAAAACTAGCAAATAACGCACATCAACGTCGGAATCACCGAGACAATCGTTAACGCCTACTGAATATTTTTCACCGGAAAGCACTGAAGGAAATGAGGACGAATAAATGGTAAGCGATCGGGACTAGTCGTCATGACGAAAATTGATTTTACACATTTTTTGTACGTATAACAGGCCATGTCATAATATATTTCTATAAGAAACGTTGAACTAGGGTTTTCGTTTATTAAAGCCTATCTTTTGTGAATATCTCCGGGCTTCTTCTTGAAAAAGACGAACCTACAGACGAGTCTGAATACGAATACTACTTTGAAAAGGAAAACATTCGTCCAACTGTAACAGTGTTCCATGTTCTCTTCTAAATGACTGTGTCACGTCAGTTTACTTCTAATTCGTCTCTTGACCTACTGTGATTTCCCCGAGACCAAATTTTTTAATTGGACGTGGTTCAGTTATACACCCTTCCGGGTTCGTATTTCCACACGATTTCTCGTTACTCTCGAACAATGTGTGCAAGAATTGATTGTACAGCCAAATAAGTAAATAGTTCGCTGAAGACGTGATTATTAAACTGCTGAATATTCATCTTGTAAAGAACATAGCGCAATTTCCTGGTTTGATCAGGGTTCAATCCTTACCGGTAGACGTTTGATTGTGCCCATGATCAAACTTAATCAAATTTGTAACAACATCCACGCACAACATATCTAGTAAGGGACATGGAAATCCATGTTGAGCATTCAAGCATTGGAGCAAACCAGCTGATAGGTCAGTAAAATTGCACATTCAACTTGTTAATGTAACAGTTCTTTATCACTGCTAGAACAATTAAGTGTGGCAAGTGCCCCGGCACAGCATTGTGGTTGACTAACCCGATAGAGAAGAACACGCAGTGAAGTAGCTAACACCGAGTAATCTAATACACTGAATTCCGGGGTCATTTCCTTTGATGTTTGGTTTCACTGTTGGTATTTGAAATTCGTCCAAAATGAACAACCCTTGTACTGAGCATTAGCATAGAGAAAGTGTGAAATCAGTTTGAATTAATTTAAGTTGTCCACAGTTTGTGCAAGGTCAATGATGAATAATGTATATAAAAGTAAACCAAAATATGAAATTATGCATGATACTGTGTAGATTGCGCTCTTTTTATCTTTTCACTAAATAACTTATGGTCAGTTATTTTTGAGTCATCTGTTCAAATTGGCTTGACTCCTTTTACAAGTTTGTTGTGAAAAATCCTCATCTGGAATTCGTTCAATTTTGATATCTTCACCGAGTGCACCTTACACACGCCAAATACCTCATTGCCATGTTCGACGCAAAATTACTACAGCAACCAGTGACCTGTCAGGTATGGCGAATTTTGCCGACACAGAAGGTTACGTGATATGTTCACGTTGTATTAACAGGTTACGTTACCTGGCAGTTCAGTCAACTTGATAGAGTTTACTTATCCTAAGATGACACTGATGTTTACTGCTGTCAACTTAGAGGATTCGCAGATATCATGACATTATTGAGTAACTTGTGGTTCGATGCACGGCAGTACTAGCTACCAGTAGTTATTAACTTAATTCAGTTTTACCGGTAACATACTCGTGATAAAAAATTAATTAACACAAATTCTCTAAGAATAGAAGGCAGGAAAGTAGGAAAATTTTAACTTGCCTATGGATACGTACAGAAGTCGATTAAACGATACCTGAGTCTGGTTGGTTATCAACAGATAGACCTGTTAGAGAGTAACGTACTTTAATTTTTAGACGTTCACAGTTTTGTTTCTTACTGCCAACTTATAGACTCTATAAACGGATGTTTTCGGAAAACGTCACTAGACCAGAACTGAGCTGTTGTTAGAGCCTGATAGTGGTGTATATTTGTGATCATCCTAGCTTCCAGGACGGCTGTTTGAAGACCACAGCATGCTGAAGTTTCGGGTTCACCAATCGTGACCAAACATGAGTCCTGGTTACCCTGTTGCTGTTAGCTTATCAGCTGTCAACCAGGAGAGATCTCTGCAATTCACACAGCTGAAAAGCTTAGTGTAATTGATGCAACATTGTTTCACATCGTCTACCAATGGATTGTTATCCATAAAAGTACCTGACTCACAATAAATTGGAATAATGTATTCACAACTCCTGGTCTTATATATCTATTTCGTCGAAACTGACATTAGGCTCGAGCTAGTCAATTAACTAGTATCAGTCCTACAATAACCTTGCCCTATACAGGAATTTACCTCCTATCCGCATTCGTGAGAGAAAACCCTATTACTCATTGCGCCGCTGGAACCACACTGGACTCTACTGAATTATCGCATCTAGCTGTTCTTCCAGGATCACTCCAGTTGTAGAAAAAGGCATCTGCTGACACAACTCAAAGTTCAACTGATTACAAAACAGTTTGCTTCATTTATATTCGGGAATCCGTGAGGGTAGAGAGGTGAAATCGCTCTTTATAACTTTACAGTACATGAAAGTCATCCGAGGGAACAATTAACAGGAGTGCATAAGAAGAATTATCAGTGATATTTGAAAACTCGCTTCACCTTCACCAGGAAAACCAAGGTAGATATAACATGACTGTGAGCTAAGTAAATTCTTGGTTAAGCCACAACAAGTTAAAACCAAAAAAGTTATCGGTTTCGCAACGTTTCGACCCTCTCGGAGAGCCTTTATCAAGCGACTGTGAGTTGTTTTTAGACGCACCGCTGATCAAAAATGCCCCAAATGTTTTGCGAATTCTAACGCAGCTGTATTCAGCAATCATATGAAAAGATGTGGTTAATTCTGCTCTGTGTTTGTTCACAACTAGAAATATAACGATCGATTAAGCCTAGGCTCCGGCTGAATAAGGCATAACCTTTGTTCGCTTGACTCATTGGTTGGATCAACCGATTGAGAAGATACTCCCTGCATTTTTCTTCAGCTGTCTTCCTATCTTCCCAATGTACGTGTCACTATAGCTGCGAGTGAGCAAATAGATACAACGGCTGGTCGAGGGAACAGACGCGGGCCTTTTGATTGGTGGCCAGGGCACGCTTATGGTGCACACAAGATAACATACTTGGGTAGTCTTATGGGTCCACTTTACTCCAGCTTCAAAATTCCCCTTCAGACTTCCCATTAGGTTATCAAACCTGAACAGTATTCCAAGCAATAAGTGACTTTTCTGACTCTAAATCTGAGCCTCTTCTAGAGAAGCAGCTAATTATGACGTTCAAGTGACACATCAGAACATTTGTTCGAGCAAAGAACTTTTCTCAGTAATGTCCACTTATTCGTTTGAGGTTCACGAGGTGGTAGCTATTATTTCTGTTTATAAATTAACTTTCAACACAACAGTAAGAAGACTGACATGATAGCATTTCGTATCGTCTCCCCAGTACCAAATAGCAATACCCAAAAGATTTATATATATATATATATATAAACCTGGTGGGGTGGGGGTAGTAAAATAAAACAGCAAATGGGTTGGAGGACAACAGAACAAAATGTTTAGGTCAATAAGGCTTACATATAATCGTTTTTTGCATACATAATGCTGACTTGAGATGACTAACCGCGACCGCCTCAACGAAATGCAGGAAACGCTGATTAGCGTGGCGCAATATATTCCTGAATGTCGATATGAGATTAGTCCGATGACTGGTGACCAACATTTGTCAGTCGACAAATGACGCCGGAAGTTTACGTGATCCAGGGAAGAAGGGAGGAGATTGCCCTGTCACATTTTGAACCCATTTCAGATGTTCTTTCATCCTAGAATTCAAGCAATTATCGGTTCCGTCGATACAGCTCTTGCTGCAGGTACATACAAATTGATAAATACAGTGTGAGTTGGCGCCTCTTTCTTTATTGAGGGTAACGAAAACGTGCGGGTTCGTTCAAGAACTTCTATTTCTGCCACACTGAACGCTCGCTTAATCGATGCGACGAGAAGTTTTGTGATTTGAAGCGACGAACTGTCCCCTTTCAATGGTAGTTTAATGCAGTCTTTCTCATCGGCCGTGGAAACTTTGTCTACTGCTACGCGTTGTTGACTGTCTGTTGATAAATCTCAACAGATACTCAATATCTTGCAACGTGGTTGTAAACAATAGAAGTTCGCCCGCTAAACATTCCAGAGTAGAAATATGTCTAGCGCGCGTAAACAATGTTCTAAGCAATGCTTGTTTGTCCTTCATTTCTGCAAAGCTTGTAAAATGAGTGTACCGGCCAGTGTGGGTCTACTTTTGATACACAGACCGTTCTGTTTATCTGTAATTCCTACGACTGGTGAGAGCGTTTGAAACGGTTGGCATTTTTTCTTTTTCAGTTCACAGGTGAACATTAAATTAGCATGACAGCAGTTCAATTGGCTTACCATCTCAGCGATTGCATGCGGAGATTGCGCAAACATAAAGACGTCATTCACACATCGTTTGTACAACGGTAACGCCGAAATGTCTTTAGCGATTCGCTTTTCTATCATTATTTTAATCATAGTTGGTTTAAGGCAGAAGTTACCGAAACAACCTATGAGTTCGCCATAAGACTATCAAAATTCGTTATCTTGAAGATTTAAGAGTTCTGAATTCTGGAAAAGTTGTCGTATTTCAACCAGACAAATGTTTTGGTGCCGTAGCTATGGACCAAATAGAGTACACAAGGAAAATACTGTCAATATTGAACGATAACAGAAAATTCCAACGTATCGACAGAATCAAAAAAGTAACTGATATGAAAGGCTGAATAATTCGACACCTTGTTGGGTATTGTTGCAATAAAACGTCTACATCGATTCCAGCTGCACTGTACTCAGGGGGTGATGATGTTGCCACTAACGATGATGATGATGATGAAAACCATCAACGTGGCCTAATTCGTCGTTAATTTTCCTGACAGTGTTTCTTCTGAAACCGTCAGCGAAGTCGCTGGCTAAACATTACTTTTACCAGATGAGTGCAAAGTAATTGGTGTGCGCTAACGTTTGCACCAGCCTTCGTCACAATTTGCTGAAGTGGACACCAAAATGTTCAGTGTGCTCTATCTTTGTTCTGTCTTGTAGATCGTTAATATACGGTGTGGGGGGTGATTATATATTCACTTTGAAAGCAACCTATTGACTTAAGTATGGTTGATTGCGTCCGACTTCTCCATGCTTGCAATCTAGGCAGTCTGGCAGTTACAGCCTCATCTCTAATTTTTCCTCAAAGAAGAGAAAGCGAATAATTGTTTGACAAATACATATTCAGCAAAAACCTAACTTGTGTGCTTCCAGCGCAACTGCGTAGTACAATTTGACCCATGCGAAAATACAATGAATTAAGACGGTTGTTTTCACTTTGTTCCTTCTTCTTCGCGCAAACAAATTCCATTTGTTTATTTACTCTGAAAGTGAGCAAACAACGAGAACAATAAGCAAAAATGCTGTTCACACACACTAAGCACGAAGAGTAGTGCCAAAGTAAGTAAGCTACAGTCAAGCTATGTAGGGAAAATAGGTGAACCAATATTATTGCCATCACTAATCAACAACATTCACTCCTATGCACACAGCGGTTTGTCTCATTCGATCATTTCATCAGTGTATGTTTCAGCAACAAGCACTGGCAAAGGTGCCCTGTTTGTTTGTTTGAGTGAAGCAGTAAGAAGACGTCAACTGTGATTTCCTCGTACATTCAAATACACATGTGACGAATCAACAAGGACGATAGATCTACAGCTGACACTTGTTGTTCAAGGTCATATACCTAGATGGTTGGAAACGCAATTTTAATAGAAGGCGTGTTGGCAGGCCGAGTACTCCAACTGATGATTCACCTTCAGAGGAAGTGGCCCAAACCTAAGTTTACGAGAAAGTACAAACCGAAGAGCCTAGTGAGTCAATACCTCGCGTAGCCCACAAGGGAGCGACAATTTCGATCCTTGAATGAGACATGTTGCAAGGAAACACTGGCATGCGATCCGGACATTAGGATAACCGTCTGCTCATAGTTTATTGAATACGTGAATGTGTGACACACCATTGCCCGGTAAGCAATAATATGCCTCAGTGGATCGGTTCAAGTCTCGTTGTTGTGCTACTGAAAACCCACAGTAAGTAGTACAGTGTAAAGACGATAATATGAGCCGACCTACCTGGTAACTTTCTAAGCAACCCGTAACAAGTGAAAGAAATTGCTGTTGCTTATTTCCAGTCATTTTTAGTATTCGAAGACTGAATACCCACCGGCGAAAAGCTGCCTTTTACGGAACGATGTAATCTGTGCTCTCAACATGTTGTTATGCACCCAAATTACGGAAAAGATGTCCAAGACCACCCAAATGTCAATATTAGTGGAAGAGGGAAGAGTCGAGGGTTGACCACAAACAGTTTTCTTACCCTATCAACTGCTGCTTCACATATCGCGCAGTTCCAACAGTTTAGTCTAAGCGATGATGACGTTGCCATTTGAACTTGAATGCAGATACCACGTGACACGGTCTGGGCAGACACTACTGAATTGGGCTTGTACACTAATCTTGACAATAAAGAACCAAAGTACTGATTTAACTTTTTTCACTGACTGTCTTTGAGACATCACTGGCCGCTGGTGCGAACTCAGGTTATCACGGGTGAGATTCCGGCTACAAATCTCTAAATATTTCACTATCATGCATCTTCCTTTATGGAAACTTGTGGACTCGGTGTATAAAATAAACTGAGAAAATTATGACAATTTAAACAGGACAATTACTTTGAGTTCTCAAGCATGCAGTCATCCGTTTAGGATTTTGCACATGAAGTTTAAGCTTTCATACTGGAAACAACTTTGACTATATTATTGATACTACCCTTAATCAATTATTCAGTGCAATCGTTTCGAATGATGTGTGAAGGTGCACGCAAGAAAGAGGAGCTTCCTCAAGGTGAACTCGGTTAAAGCGCATTTGATATCTTATTCACTTCACGGGATTTGCAAGAGATGTACAGATATGTCTATTTCTTAACCCGCTTGGAACGATGTTAATGTAAATATAAATATATGGACAGTTTTGGCTCTGAACATTGGGGAGTGAAATGATCGCGAATGATAAGTCAGTGCAAGATGACCCGAAGAGAAGCTTGCTGCAAAAGCACTTCTTTCTGCAGCACACAACAGTAACCTAACTATCTGTAAACAATCCAGCGTGGTTACATACTACTACATTAGCTTTACTGACCAGGATGTCTGAACTTTCGGCCTAACGTCCAGACTATGACTTAAGCTTGAGTCCGAAATAATCTATTAATGAAGCTGTGAAGATGAATACTAGTAGGTTGCTCCAGATTAGGCCGGAAATTTTACAAGTGTCCACAGTAAGTCCAAGTGTCCGGCTGATAATGTAACTTTAGCAGTATACCTTTCATACGGTTGTTTAACCAAATGACAGCATACTTTTCAACGGGTAATGAGGTTGTTCCAAGGTCCTACACGTCATGGTCAAACCGCTTCTAATGTGTCGATAGAGCATAAAAAAATGTTCCCGTTCCCGTAGGCTGTCCGCACATGCTAATGAAAATTATTCTGACTAGTTTTATGGCATCTCGTTTTATCTTCTCAGCAAGATCGATGTCGGTCCCGAGCACGGAACGGCAAGCTCCAATAGTTAGCTCGAGCCAAGGACACACTACCAAGCATAACGTAATCGATTAACAATTTGACAGAAACCATTCAAGTAGTTCACGTTTGAGTATCCTTTCTAGGTGCTTATTTGTAAAGACGAATAGACGGCACTTTTCAAAGCAAAATTAGTCGAAAGAATACCTGTATAGATCAGTACACAAACTTTCACAGTTTTGTACCCCTGAAACAAAGGGGGAATCTAGTAGGTTGCCTGATTGACACGGCATACATAATTTGTCCATGGGATATGTTAGGCAATGAACTAGAATCTACAAAGAACGTACTCCATGACAATGGCTAACCGGAACGATTTGTCAAAAAAGGCAATCAGAGCGTCACATAAACCTGAGGTACGGGACATTAGGAAGAAGTATGTGTAGATTCGAGTACTGTTCAAGGGTGAAAGTGCCACAGAATGGCTAACACATAAACCCAACCAGACAGTCAGTACGACCTATACCACAGCTGAACTCCGTATCCAGTTTACCATATCCCCACTTCTCCGGTTTTATAACAAAGGTAGACTGGTAGTTCACACCTCATCTATGAGCATCTATTCTTCCATTTGTTCCTATGAAGCAGGTTATATTGATCGAACGTCAGGACAGCCTTCGAAGCGAATCCGGGAACACCATCCACCACGGTTGGGGCACGGGGAAACAGGATCGGTCAAAATACTATCCTCGCTCATTTGATTGAAGGTGGGCACCAAGGGAGCACCGATCAAGCTTTCCAAGAGGTCTACTGCTTGCCAGGTAACCCATCAAAGGCTATCGGAATGCGAACACTCTGTACTGACGAGGCTACTGAAATCAGGCTGCTTGACCTGGCATTCTGCTACAAAAGCGTTTTGTTAAGGCGCTGCGTCTACCGTGGTCACAAATCCACCGGGCCGATGGCCAACATCCGTGGTTAAACCAATGGACGAGCGTGACGTTATGGACTAATGATGCCACCGAAAACTGGTGAACCTGTGATCCAGCTTTTCTGTAATGAGCCCGACAGATACATCAACCTACTACTGTAAACTCCATATATATTTGTCTTCATCATCCTCATTATTAATAAAGACAGCAACATGCCGGTGGTTTTCATTTATGTTTGACTGCCACATAACCGAGAAGAAAGCAAATCCTGTAGAGAAAAAGATGAGAAAAAGGTAGGGGAAGAGACCTAACTACTAAGAACATCTAAGTCTATCATCAAACATTTGGCGTCAAGGTGCCTACACCTTGCAAACAAACAAACGAGCTATAAGTGAGAGCAATACGTTATCGCATTCTGTGCCCAGCAACATTAAGTGCACTCATTCCACAGACAACTCGGACAAACAGCGACAACATTCACGTCACTGACCTCGGTTAGCCGTCATCTCACCTAACTTCTCCAGTCACCGACTCTATGGGTCGCGAGGGCCCCAGCCCGGGATACGAACCCGATCTGCAGTGACCAACCCCATCGTGAACGATTTTATTTGTCTACGCCAGGTCATTATCTGTCCACCGCGCACTTTGCGCCAATCGGCCGCAGCGTCCGCAAAGTGTTCGACTAGCTTGCATCCATAGTACAGCACCTAACCATCCAAGTTTGTGCTGGTGTAAGGAATGAACAAAAGAACTTGTTTGACAATCACTACGTAATACCCACTTCCTAGCCTCTTCGCTGCTTACTCGTTGGTGCCCCCCGACACGAGCGATTGAACACAGACAGCGGTTGTCAGATATCTGAAGACGGTCTACATCTTCTACCCTGAGCGGTCATTTTTTGTTGCCGTAAAAACAATACAACCTGTACTGTCGACATATATACACAACCGTTAGGCTTCAGAGAGATGACACGTCGCCAAAGGTGTCTTGGGTTAGCGAATACCTCCCTAGCCTTAAAGATACACACCTCTATTTTATTCCCTACACCTCCGCCGCCGCCGCTGATACAGCTGCAAGGGTATATAAACTGGTCAACAACCTCCATGGTTTCATTATCTAACATTAAACCTGCGTAATCGCAGCAATCTTGCGGAAGCACTTTGCATTTTGAGGCCGCAATGCGCAATTCGAAGCATTTGGCAGAGTGCAAAATAGCGTCTAACTTTGTTTGTGCTGTCTTAAAGTTATCAAACACCAACACATTGTCGTCAGCACAATCAAGATCAGTCATTATTTCACCAGGTGGGATGTTCACGCCGGTGTCTTGTGAATACCGCAGATAGTTTTCCAACATTTCGTCCACCACAAAATTTTAGAGAAAATGGTGAAAGTGAACAGCCTTGAGGTACGCCGCTACTGGTGTTGAAACTGTTAGAGTTCATCGTAAACCCTAACCTGAGCTACAGTATGGGAATAAAGCGCTGACGATATGTTCACATAATTGGTCTGTGCACCTCTTCGTTTAAGCGACAGAAAGTATAGATCGATCCACCGGGTCGAACGCACATTTATAGTCGAGAAATACGGCAACTGTTAGCTGGCCGTATGTACGATGTTGCTCCAGAATTTAATGGGGAGTAAACATTTGATCAGTACCTCCTATCCCAGGGAGAAACTTAGCTTGTTACTTCCTAATGTTTGTCTCTCGAGCTGCGGTGAGTCGACGAAGTATAATGGATGCCAGAACCCCAGAAATGACTGGGGGTCAAGCTGATCCCCCTATGGTTTTCGCAACAGCCCTGGACTCCCTTGTTGGAAACGGGGATTAGTATTTAATGACCCCAGGACGGATAGATGAACTTCGTTGTCCAGACACGGTTGACCAACTGAGTCAAGGCCTCTACTAACGTCTCTCCACCTTCTCTGAAATGGGTCGGCACAAGATCACCTGTACCAGCAGCTCAGTTACGTTTGAGAACCGAAATATAGTTGCGGACCTCAGCTTCAGTGGGTGGTGCTAAATCTACCGACCTGAATGCTAAATCACAAGTTTATGGCGGCAGCCTAGAAGAAGCAGTAGGTCAGGTAAATTAACCCCAAGTTGTCTCGCCCAGCACCAGAATATACTGCACTTGGTATGGATGAAAGTGATATCTGTCTAACTAATGGCTTCACTGACAGACGGTCACCTGAGACAAGTAGCACGGATAAGCTTGAAGAGTGTGCCGGTGTTCCCTGATACAAAAGCAGTTTCCATTTCCTTAACTTTCTCCATTAACCAAGCCTCACGATCAATGTTTAGTTTATGTTTCAGTTTCCTAAACGTACTATGTGAACTGACCGGGGTGATGTTCCATCTGATATCCAAAACCTGCAGGGATTTCTCCGAGATCCAGTGTTTGTTCAACCCACGAACTGTTAACAAGAATTCAACCTACCAATACGGCTGCGACCGTCGTACTGAGGACTGTACCTACTCCAGCCTGACCTGTGACGGTGGTTGTGGAATCACTCGAAGTGTATAACCCGTATCGAGTAGACAGTGCGGGTGCTGTTAGTTTCATACGTTGATTACTGTCCTGGATTCTAGTCCCGGAAGTGCAGTAGACTTCGATATCCGGACATCAGAATTTCTCCGGAGCATTCACGTAAGACTGGTTTGACACCGAAATATAGGTGCCCAGTGTACGAATAACGACCAAGTGGGCCGACTAAATGGCCTTAGTAAGATCTTGAACTGTATTCCGAATGAAGCACTAAAGACACTTAGTAGCTCAGTCAACCGTAACGGTTATGCGCCTAATCGAAACGTGCTATGGCCTGGGCTGCTTTCACCGCAACAGTGATGTGGGATATTATAGAATTTTAAAATGGTCACAAATGGTATGGAATTGAATGAATGAACGTCTATAAGGAAAAAGTAAAAATGCTACGGATGCAGGCACACAACAGATTGTGGTAAGTTGCCATCTCGGACAGCGTTTCTAACAAGTTAGATGAGTGAGTACGAAGGCCTCCGTTGGACAGAGTAAGACCCCACTAACTTTACTCAGAGCCTTCATATACCGTGACCTCATCACCACCTGACTACCCATTTGTTGGTGGCCTCGACAAAAAATCGCCGGTGTACGAAACGCTCAGCTGACGTGAGGAATTTGTAGCCCAAACATCGTAGCCTGGGAAATCTTAGTATTTGGCCAGTGGATAGCGGACCCCGTCGACGAACGACTGCGTTGATCACCCCATCATTCCAATTGACATACATCAACCGATTAAATAAAAAGTACTTTGACATTTATGTCGCAAACATGCGGCGATTGCGAACCATAAAGCACGCTTACACAATATAGTTTTTTTTCTTCAAAAAGAACCTGGCGTCACGCTGACGGAGACTGACACAATCAAAATTGCCATTGTTATTCTTGCAGATATCTTATGGGCACTAGTACAGGCGAACGAGATGACGCTACACATGAGTATAAAACATCCCACAACCTCGACCGAACTTCCACCAGTAAAAGACGTGGGAACAGGAAATTCTCCACAGTAAGGCAGTAATGTGTATTGTGTGTTCGTAGAACTTTCCACGCAGGTCATCCCATTGTACAGCATGATCTACATGCATACGGCATAGGGGTTAGTTAGGGCAATGATGTGAAGAGATTGAATTAAACGAACTTATCGATATGGGTCACTCAATTGTTTACTGTCGGACGCTCGAGCAAACTGGCAGTTCAGCGGAGTAGCCCATTCGGGTGGAACTCCGGCGTAGCATTGGATTCCATTATAATGAGCATCTAAATGAAACAAGTCGTTGAATAGCGTCAAATGTTAGAACAGGTTAAGCCGTTCCAAGACAACCAGTAGAAAATTGAAGGCCTCGGGAGCAATTATATTTCTTTATTTTATTGTTGCTTCTCGTTTGTGAAATAACCTCTGCGAACTCAGTAAACCTGAAATTTTTTAACGCTGCAAATGTCTTCTTTTGCTTCTAGTCTGGAAAACAGTAAGTACTCAACAGATGTAACCTAAACACTCCACGTTGAGCAACCCAGTTCCAAAAATATCATCAGTACCAAGCTCTTTTGATTCTCTTGGCTTACGTCCCAGACCTTCAACTATGACCATACTGAACCGGAACGGAGAGATCAAACACTTCCGGCGAAAAACATCCTCAGATACTTGTTTGTAGAATATCTCCCTAGTTTCACAACGTACACACGTTGATCTTAAGATATGTATATTCTTGTGTAACTTCTTTGCGTAAAAGACAGTCCCAGTAAACATTATATGCAGCCGAATCGAATTCAGCCTTCAGGTCCAAAAAGAGCTCAACCGTCGGCTGCTTGTAGAAATGTCGATGCTTTAAGACCCGTCGCAGGGTACAAGCCGACTCGGTACATTCTTGACCAGATCATGGTTCAGGGATCCATGGTTCAGGGATCCGGAGTAAAATGAGGTCAGTGAGTAACGTGCACGCAATTTATACTAGACTATGGCCTGTATGATCGTCAAGTAATTTCAGGCACCCCTAATGAAAACGGGAATTGCTATTAGACACCAATTTTCCAAATCGCCGGAAGTTTCACCAATTCTGATACCAACCTCTCTTCGGCGACATTCAAACTAGGAGAGGAAAAAGAGTTCTCCAGAAGCTTTGTCATATTTCAATAACGTAAGCTTGGAAGCCACCTCTGTCTCTGGTGGGTGGCAGTCTGGGACGCAGTAACTGACCCCTCTGGTCCCATCGTCTACTTAACCTACATGAATCAATGTGAACTGTTCCTCAGAATGTTCGGCTCACTTGTTAAGTGGGCACCAAAGACAGGCGATAACAGAACAAGAGGGCAGAGAACTCATTCTTGGTAGCGTTTGAGCAACCACCAGTCGGAACATATGCTGATAGGGTGAATACCCAATGGTTCTGTGATTCGCGCTGACAGAATTTAACCGATATAGTGGGTCTGACGGCGCACAAGAGAGTGCGTACTTGAATTCAGTCAAATAAGCATTGTTATGCTTAATAACCTGGTGCGGTTTACACTCTAGCTTGACCACTACTTTCGACTTCGACTTCATAAAACAGCCTGAGGGATAAACGCACGGGAAATTCTAGCCTATACTCTCATACAACTTTGGATAAGGCTCGGTGAAAACCCTCAGTATATTTGAACTTTCCATAAACCGAGTAAAAACAACTGAAGTAGAGTACTCGGACAAGTTTCTGACAGAAATCTAATATAAACTTCAGAAAGTTCTATTTTATGTACGGGAGAACTTCTGTGTTACCACACTCAGTACTGCGTTGATCTTTCTTACTGCCTTTTTGTAAGGATAAAGCAGAAACAAGTTAATTACTCTGTGTGCACAACTTCATCCGTCCACAATATAGACTTGCCGAGAGTTACTTCCGGAGGGCCATCACTACACATTAAAAACAGTAAAGCATGAAAGCCCGGTTTAGGGGCAGAAAGTGGGAGCCAAAGCCAGTTTTGACTCTTTTTGGTGTGCACCTTGTATCTACAGTTTATTCAGAGACATCAATCACCCGGAGCTGGATTTCAGTTAATCCCGTGAAATCTCCGCCGGGAAAACCTTTGATGCAGCAATGGAACCTGGCTATTTCAGTATGCTCAGAATTATGTTAGCGTGAATGGCTGTTATGTTGGTTGTATTTTTATCAACTAGACTAATGTGACTAGAAATCTAAAAAACCCAACCTGCTTAGTCGCAATGATTATGAGATAGTTGGATTTAGCTAGTTATTTGAAACTAGATAATACATCCATCACAATATATGTATGAAAGCGTATCACAATGTGAATTTTCCAGCAATGTAAACAGAGCTCAACGAAGTTGAGTAGCATAGCTTCATCACCACCTTCATCGTAATTCGTCACCGGCGGGTCATTTTTAAAGAAGCCTTTGACTGTTGTAATAACAACGTCCCCAACCTAGTAAAAAATGAGGCTCAAAAAATAGAACCAAACGTATGATTAAATCGGAACTTTCAGCATGGAATACATCAACTGGAACAGACTGAACTCGAATTTTGTTGAGTGCGTCATTGGGCAAAACAGCACCATGGTTGTAGTGGGAGGATCAGTTTTATTATAAGCCCTTTCTTGCTCAAAAGCTGAACCTGAATTCTAAGCTTCTCTACAGAGAAACCAATACACAGCAAGATTAAGACTGATATTTCACTCCAACCTCCGTGGATTTACCAGTACATATGTCAAGGCGGCCAACAACCTGAGTAAACAGGTGAGTGGGTACAACTGAACGTTGCAAGGGACGTTTGAGTATATATGATGAGGCAACGAAATTCTCCCAAATATCAGTGCCGTGAATCAGAATCAAACTGGAAAATCTATCAGATTACGAATCATCACGGCCAGATATACTATCCAAAGCCTTTCGGAAAAGCTCTGCTACTTCGATAGCAGAGCTGTTGACAGTACTTAACAACCCTGTCAACTGGCCATTTGCCGAAGACCCAGGAATAGTTCACAGCCAAACCTGTTTTCAGAGGTGGTTGCAGAGATGACCGAGCAGGTTACCGACCAACAGCTTTACTTCCAGTGATATCCAACCTGATGGAACGCTCACTGTCTCCCCGAGCACAAGTAGCAGCTCTCAAACCCGTTACTAGAAAACAGCAAGGCCTTTGTAATGGATATTCTTGCTCCAACAATTTGCTGATTTTTCACTTTTGGAAGGAGGCTGTTGACAAGCTAGCTGTTGATGTGATCTAGCTTAGTGTCAGTAGAGTTGCTCACTCCATCCAAGTACAGAAGATTGACAATTACGGCCTCAATGAGAAATTACTCAGGTGGCTGTTAGTTAAACGCAGACCCAACATCAAAATGGATCGACGATTATTAGGCTAACATCGGTGCTTCGAAAAGATCCATCTTAGAATACTGTAGTTTATTCTTGGACTACACAACAACGGGGAGTAACCAGTGCTGTAGCACGCTGATGGCACGAAACTTCGACAAGCTGTACAATGTGCATTAGATGTAGAAATTCTATAGAATATGAACCGAATACCAAAACTGTGCTCACCACTGCATCAGTGACGCAAGGGACATTAGTGAGGGCGAGCCGAAGTTTGCTTACAAACTGTGCAGCCATGACAATGGGGCCCATCTGTTTGTGGAATCTTTCACTCTGCAGTCTATCTTACTATGTTCAACTCCGTAATTCAGCTACACCTGGAAACGAAAGCACAGGTCTGTCGTCTTTACCCTGAGAAGAAATTGGCGCTTAATAAAAAGGCTCAGACACATGCCGGTGAAGTGAGTATTGGGTTCAATTAAATCCGTTACTCATAGAGACTAGTGAAATTAACGTGTTGCGTGCGCATCATAAACCTTTTCTCACCAACAAAATACTCCACCCCAGGTCATTCACCAAGAAGTTTGTTCATGCTAAATGAGGATGAGTGCCTAAGTGGTCATACACCAGAAGTGAATTATGAAATGAGCAAATTACTGATTAACCGACCCAGTCATGGTCTAAGTACAGTAGAGCACGGTGTCTCACTTTGTGGTCACGGCTGAGCTGGTTAGGTTTTAAGGTCCTACTCGATGGGGACATATGTGGGATGCAACTTGTAGTACAGGCATTCTATCTCAAATCCGAAGGTCGTTAGATGTGCATCTGTGACAAGAAGTTGGTTCAGTGTGTTTCACTGTTCGTTGATGATATGACTGCACTCTAGTGGTCTTCCCAATACCAAATTCCGTTTATTTTTTTACACCCGTGAACCGTCTACTACAAGTCTCCTCCGCTAACAGATAAATAGAAACGCACATGTTAAGGACGTTTTCCAATTTGTGACAATGTAAGAATCACAAAAATGACGTTTTAAGTTCTGGAAACATGAGTCAGAGTGTGTGTTGACTATCGTTCAACATTGTCGGTACAATTACTGCGAAAGCTGTGAATGTCCTCAGTATAAGCAGACAGCGTATTATTAGTGCATTGGCTTAACCGCCCACGTTTCTACATGATAAAATGCACAGTCCTACTCGAATAAATTTGTCCTCGTCGCAGGAAAAAGTAATACATACTTCAGCTCGTAACAAGCAAGAGTGCACCTGTCACTGAATCAACGAAATGATTTTAGTTATCTTCATGTACATCAGTGGTGGAAATTGTTTGGAACCTATTGGGAACTTCCGGCCAACCTTCTAATGTTCAACCGGATACAAACATTTTAGGCCTTCGGTCAGTTCAAAATCACGTAGCTCAATGTAAATAGTGCACACAAAACGAAGTGCTAGAGCATACGGCGACCAGCCGACACCAAGACCATCGTCAGTGGCCCAGTAGCTGCTAAACTGATTATCATATGAACCACATATCAGGTACAAAGCATCTGACATGTACACGAACGGCTAACATTGGGAAAGTGTCTCAACTTGTATGCATTTGAACAACCTGGAGTAATCATGTAATTTTGTCGCGGTCATTATGAGTGTATAACTCACCTTCCATAATGGCTGTTCAACGAAAGTTCAGCACATTTTTTTAACATTTGATTTGAGGACTCAATAACAAGATAGCGTCAAGAGAAAATGACCGTAGAATTTTGGCGCGGCGCGCCCACGCGAAATTGGGACATAGAGTTGAAGTATCTACTTTAGGTAGACCTATCATATAGGTCTAGTAGAGTGATTATTTCAGCAAGCTCGACCCATTATTCGCCTTCTCAGGCCAATCATGCCTTTGTAGCCGAATCACATAAACCAGCGACTCGGCTGTCATCATCGGGTATAATCGAGTTGACTGTTCCAAGAACCAGTCAGGATGTAGAAATTGAGGCGATCAAGACATTATCTGTGAGCAACTTACTTGATGACGGATTCTGTGACATCCGGATTTCAAGCATTATATAACAAATGGTATAGAATGAGATCCGACCAGTTCACCGGAGTAACCTGACTCTGCACAGTCGTACATCACATGCAACACCCCATAACGCATTCCAGCACTGTCTTATTGTGAATTCTAGCCAAGAGTGAAATACTTCTAAGGGGCCTGGACCTTGGGTCCATGTTACTGAAACATCGTCGTAAACAGAGATAGCTCTTATAAATTCGACCTAGCGGTAGGTGGATCTTACGTTGAGTCTGTGAGGAGCTGTAAATCATTGGGTTCCATCTTACAGGGATCTCTACGCCTCTCAGACCGTTTGACACAAGATTGGACGACCCTCCCTCCAACCATCAATTGTTTGAGATTCACCGTGTGGACAGCCCTAATCATAGCGTCTGAATAGGTACCTAGAAAAAATTTATTGTTATCGGAACATACAGCTTGACAACCGTGCTAATTATTTGCGTAACTCAGGGGTGGCGATGGCAGTTACCACTCAGCGGTACCGCGAAGTAGCTAACACGGCCAAAGGTTCTATCGGCGTTTATGTGTCACTCATTTCTTCCCTAAAATACCTGCATTCAATGGGAGTTGGTTCTGTGAATGCATGCTTACCACGACAGATGTGGTGAGAATTTCGGCACAACTCTATTCGTACATTTATGCGACGGATGTTTGTATTTCAGGAGTGAGTGTTAATCACTACTTCAAACTGTAACGTTATATCGTTTGAACCCCATCGATTTTAAGTGGCATACTTTTCCAATCAGTCATTTCTGCTGCTGTTGATTAAGTGGAAACTCGTCGCGAAATTCACTTTATTTAGCCAGTAGCTGCCACTGAACCTAGACGAGGTAGTGTATAATTACTCACACTAGTTCAGTGTATTCCTAGAAATATATCGCCCGTTCACCTAGCTCAGTCTTTTTATTTCAACGATGATCGAGACCATGGTACGTTTGCTCAGCTGGGAAATCAGTGGATGCATATGGGTCACGTATCTTTCCCACTAGAGGCAAATAGCGAAATCTAATCGGAACTGGGGACCACTATTACATTTAAAGATTAGCAGCCCAAGTAACAGAAGCAACATAAATCCGGCTGCGGCCTTCAATAAATGAAGACTAAACAAATCTAGAGGATGAGAACGAAACTGATTCAACATGCACAAACTAAATGCCACTCGCAGCAGGTGAGTCTTTGTATACAAATATACTACCCAATAAATCACTTTCGAAAAGAGGCGAGAGACTCGAGTTTCACTCTTGTTAAAGCCCACTATTCTCGTCACAAATGGGACTTCAACTCTGCCCCACGTCCTCATGAGACAACTGCAACGATAACTGCACCATTGACCCCACATTAGACACGACCAAATAACACACCGAAATATCCTTGTGGGTGGTGCTCAGGTTGTCCGGTCGTCACGGTTACCTCAATGGAAGAATGGAAACTCAAAGTGCGATCGGAGAAAAGATAGATTGACTACATGGAATGAGTAAAAAACGAACCTAGTGTTTTCGGAAGAAGCCGACCGGAAAATCTGGTCGCATCTTCGTTTTCAGCTTTCCAAACGTTTTCCTAATTAGCTCTTATCATGGATCCTGGACGGTTGTTGCTCCGTCCTAACATGTGGGAATCTGAACCAAGGCATTCTGAAGAGTTCATGACTGTTTGGGCCCTCATTCAACTCTGCATAAATTAGAGTACAGACTAGCCCTCTAACACCTGGTTGGCTATGGGTCAACAAACAGAGATACGTAATTCGTCTCCCAATGATGTCACGAAATTCCATTAGTTCATACGGTCGACAACTCTATATGAACCGAACAAACAATGAACCCAATACACACTTCAAATGATAGTAAAGATACACATTATACACAATGGTTGCGGTCAATTTATGCAAAAAGAGTAATGTTAATCGGGAAAGAACATCAGCTCCTTGTGCGGCGGTGCACTACTTTCTGCGTCTTTTTGGTGACTTTACGGCTCCCTAGCTTTCGTTTATTCTTCCGTTTAGCTACAGAAACCACCTTCTTAGTTTTCGAGGTTTTGTGGGAGGGCCGACTGGGCTTAACCTCAGATGTCTCGCTCAAGTTTGCCTCCTCCATCTCCTCGTCCGCCTTGGTCGATTCTTCGCTGTCGCTCAGTTCGAAATCCGTTACTTCATCGGGTGCTGTTTCCGGTTCGCTTCTCTCCTCTTCGCTTTCTTTCAAAACGGCTTCCAAATCGAAATCACTATCATCATCGCTTTGAAGTGGTTCGCTTGTCATTTTCTCTACCGGTTTATCTTTTTTATGTGCTGCTTTTTTCTTAGATTTAGACACATGAACGACCGCCGTCCCATCATCCATATCGTAGGAAGCAGTGCTGCTGTCGCTATCAGAAGCATTGGAATCCACCGATTCCAAATCTCGCTTAAATTTGCCTTTGCTCTCATCAGATTCATCAGGAATCGCCTAGAAAACAAAAATACACACGGGCATAGGTAAAAAGTGTGAGAAGAATGAATTAACCGTCAAATCGGTGGATAACACCTTGTCGTTACGAAAGCAGACAACCCAGTCAAAAACGGACTTCGGAAGCAACAGTTCGTGCTTCTAAGACGCCAAATGGACAGAGAAAAGAATAACTTGTGTGTTACCGCTTGGTACGAGTATTGTTATAAGTCCATTAATCAATAGAGCAACAACCACTCTGACTAGTTTTTATGCCATATGAACATCAGTGCATGAAGACCACCGGGCTGTTACCTAACTGTGAAGCACAACACAGCCCTGGCACAAATGAATTAGGGTGTGTGCATGCAGGTTGCGCCTATCCGATCAAAAACGTTATACAATCAGAAAGATTGGTAACAAATCAAATGACCTCAAAAGAAAGCAAACGAAGTAACAAATCGTACAAATGAAAGTGTGGAAGTGTTCGGTGAAAATCCTTTGTTTCAGTGCAGCAAGCAGTCGACACGGACATCTCTCACTCCTTACCCTGGAAACAGCCAGGTTGACCACAGTAATGTTCACCACTAATATTGGGTCACGCTCCCTTTAGAATTCAACGGGGTAATTGGGTATGCAGTTGAACAGCAATCCATCATGAAAAGGCATTCTACGCACTAAGGCGTACCGTAGGTACTGAGTCAATCGCTCAACGGTCAGGTAAGGAGACACACAATGACCAGTGGAAAACTGAACTATTGATATGCGTCAGGCAGAGAGATCAAGAAGCGGGAAAGTCAAACCTTGTGAGCCTCCGTGAACTACAAGATTATGGATAACGCACCATCTTCATACTGAGGAAATTAGGAAATAGGCAGAAGTGGGTTAAAAATGTCAGATTCTAAGGTTGAGTGCTAAGCACAAGCAATGGCAATCGTAGCAAGGAATGTCATGCTACACCCATCCTCGGCAAAACGGACCAGGGCGTTTTGCATCGATGAAAATTCAACAGTTCCTGTTGTATGAAAGCCAAAGACAATCACTAAAAGTCCAATACAGACGTTTAAACAATTGCGATGCGGTAAGCCTGAAAGCCACGGTATGTGATATGGTCGTACCCGAGCGTCCAAAGCGGACTATTTTAGTCACGTGATGCTACCTACGATTTAAAGCAAAGGGTCTATCCACGAGCTATTGGGTGTAACTTAGTGTAGTGAAGCTGTAAACCTTGACACTACGATCGATTGAAAGATCTACAACGGGTTAAACAACTGGCTAGATAGTTAAATTTCACAAACAGATGGTGGGACACCACACAGATATCGGAAGGATTTTTTGACATCAAAGTGCATTTGCTACTATGATCAGCACAACCATCGATTCTTATTCCGACTCAAAATGTCTGAGACCGACACCGGATGCCCATCCTAGTTGACAATTTACTGCCGTTGATACACAAACCAACCTCAGGACCATCCTAGAGTTAATGACTAAGTCAGCCATTGCAAACAGGAGAGATTTGACAAAAAACGGAAGATATCATAAATTGCCTATTGAGACAAACGCTTTGAACGGAAGTGTTCCACGAAGACGGGAGGGACATTTTTGGTAGGCATTGGATATTCGAGCGAACTGCAGGTTCAGCACTGCTTTTTACTCAATGGTTTGATGCTGTACAATGTTATCGATGGGCACTTATAAAGCCAATGATACAAGGTTATTAATAAAAGTCAGAAAGGCAGACAATGACTGTGGTAACATTAATACTCAATTGCTGAACATACATCTACCTGTCAGCATAGGTAAGTCAGGCGTAGAAGTAGAATGCAATAAAAACGCTGCCTTAGTCAAGTGCATCAATAACCGTATCCGACATTTTAGCCGAGCGTACGTATACGCGTCTGTCTACATTGGATGCAACAGTGCTAAATTAAAAAAACTGCATGATAAAAAGCATCCAACCGGAAATAATGAATTAATAGCTCCACCTAAGCATCAAGTACAAGCTAACAAAATTTTGGTTTCGTGCACTACAGTAAAAAAAGGCGCAGACAATTTGACACACGTATCGCTCAAACTATTACAGTGTCTGATTGTAGAGCACCCGATAACAAGTGAACACGCTAATGCGTAGGCAAATGAATGACCAAGAGGAAATAAAAGGAAGGGTACAAAGCCACCGGTGAAATAGGCAGAAAGTAGGGGTCTGGCAAGAGTCTGGTTCTAATGTGAACCAACAGGGTACCGACAACACAAAAACGTCACTGAGCAGTCAGACATCAAACATGTATATTAAATCAAGTTGAAACCAAACATGATAGAAACAACACCGAAATAAGGTCACCGATAGAGTTCTACTATTTTAAATCCAAGGTAGTAAGACGGTAGGTCTAGGCTAATAAGACTTAATAGCATTTGGACAAACTTCTCATTGTGTCCGATGTAATCAGCACACGAACACATGATGAAAACTGATAGGGTTTCTTATCCCCGATAAACTGGTTTATGGCAGAGTGAATTATTGCAACAAAACTCAGAGATTTTTTATGCGTCGTCTCTGTGGATATCTATAAGCGTTACTCGAAAATTTCCCACATGTGGGAACACATTAATGGAGTTCAATGAACAATTGTTTACTTATGTAACGAGAAACAAAGATCTAGGGGTAATCATTATCAAGTAACAATTTGTAAAACTGTTTCGATTTCTACCCCAGTTTAGTCCAGTAGAAAATCACCCTCGCTTCGTGAATGACGTTCATTTGTAGAAAACAAGAACAAAGCTTAACAAAGGTGCATAGTAGACATGCGATGTAGCCCACTGCAACCCTTCATTGTTATGTTGCTGCAGTGATATTACTTTTCGACTGACATCTTCCTTGCAGATCAGTTTTATAGCCAGATGATAAGTATGGAACATGTATAGGGTAATTGATGAATCAGAAGTTTAATCAAAGATTATCCAGACGCGTTGTCAAACAGGATCCATAATGAAGATACTGTCAAATCTATAGGTAGTGCAAGTTTGGAATATCTGACAGACAGCAACCACTAGGTTGAGACTAAACAAGTGCGATAATTTTTTTAGGATAACCGCATGGATAGCAATGACCTGAAGTATACCAATAAAAAACACAAGGGGTTCAGGTGAAAGGAAAAGCTTACCTCTTTTTTGTGACTTTCAGTAAGGTGAGTGAGCTCTTTTGTGCGAACTTGTTTGTGCAGGACATAGAAATTGTAGAATGGAGGAGTCTGATTCGAACCATCTAACACCGTTAGATTGGTTTCCAGCTGAGTCTGTGGTTGCGTAAGACGAACAGTCAATAAGAAACATAGCATACGATATATGGCCAGAAAAATGTGCGAGATATCCAAGTCAGGTACGCAGTGAGGATCGGTAAACGTGACAAAAGTCAAGCAGAACCAATCCAATACGTTATTTGTACACGAACGAACACCGCTTTAAGTGGCTCAAATTCGGATAACGGATGAAATTACCTCCTAACTGAAAACGGCAAACCTCTCGATCTCTCAGGAATGTTAATGCAACGTTATTTCCTGTCTTGTGGTAACGCAACTAGCTTTTTTGAATGATAAAATGGCATTTACTAACTGGCTTGTGAGCGAAGACAAGGAACCAGCAAGAGTACGACGCCATCGTTGCTTCCTAGCAGACAATCGACCTTATCACTGAAAAATCGATATAATGCAGCTAACAAACTTGAACTTTCCCACTCAACGCCTTGCTGGTACAATCTATAGACCACCGTATCACTAGTCACTTAAAATAGTTTTATCTATAGTGCAATCCTAAGGCGTTTACCGGCTGCACCATTCACCCAGTCACTGCTGACAGAAGTTTCACGTTAAATTACAACAGTCGATGCAGTCAAGGTGCTTGGCACTGCACGAGAACGTCAAAACTGAAACGATCAGAAATGGTATTTATAAAGGTGGATATTGCTCTGCACGAACTTATGAATCTGTTCCAGAGGAGTCGACAGTGCTTGCTGACAACGCTGATTAAGTTATTACTGATCCCAACCGATAGTGGAAACTCGTAACCATCGGAAAAAGTATTGGTCAATCCTGAAAAAAATTGGCTGCCTTTTGAGGTATCATGAGACGTTTGATATGTGCGACGACTTGGAATATATCTTTTATGCAGTGCAAGATACTGGAAACTAAAATGCGGTACAAAAGGGCAAACGTAGGTAGTTTGAGCAAGCTCCTAATTTAAACACTAAATGATCAAAATCTGTTATCCCCAAATGTGTATAAGCTTCAAAAACCGTGCAAACAGACAGTACGGGGTTTACAGTGACAAAAAGTGATAACATAAAGGGTATCAGGTTACTTTGTTTAACAAGGCAATCTGGCTAACGTGGCGAAAATAATTCAAATCGAAATAATCACATTAACCCATTTTTCCGCATCCACAAACAAAGTCGAAGAAGTCACATCAACTCATTTTTTCTGCATTTACAAACTTACTGGGATTCAAACAAAAGATTCTGTCAACGTAATTCAAAAGGCCTTGAAAATCGTTCGGTTCCCAGTAGAGTTGTACCGAAGCTGATTGCTACAGCCACTTTATTTACTCTCCTTATTATATTAGGAATGTTCAACGGTCACTACAGTGAGCAGCTCCTTAACAAGCTTTATCACGCTTAATATAAAGAATTAGCAGCATGACCAGTCTAACATGTGATCAATCAGATGAGATTAAGATCACCACAAAGGCGAGCGCAGCGTGTTAAATATGCATGATTATCCAGTCCCCGCATATTTGAAATTAGAATGAGGCTGTTCAGAGTATCCGATTACCATTGATGAATTGATCGGGCCACCGTTTCATAACCTACGTTAACCGCTATCGTTTATGTATCACAATTACAAGAGAAACGGTTAGGACACGCTCAGCTTGAGCCAATCAGTTGTGATATTTTTGGTATGCGTTCTGCAATCACCTTGTCAACCACAAGGTACCAGAAGAATTGCTTTCGAAAGCCGAAGCATCGACTTGCATGCTCGAAAAGTTCCCACATTTTGTTGGACAACTTCCGTAATCAACAGGCCAAGCTGAATTCGGTTCACACTGACACCGAATACCCCGTATGAGGCGGCTAGTAATGAGACGAATGGTGTGAACTACGGCCGCGAGTGAACTGACGTTCTCAGAGTCATATCCAGAACCTAACCGGGTAGAAACGGAGCAGCACAAAGCGTAATTCTGTCGTTCGGTTCCACAAGTTATGCCGGCTGATCACTGTATCCTAGGCTTATGTTTACCGTTGTGAATTCACTTCCATAAGAGTTGGCTACCGGATGATGTCCAAATAAGTGTATGCCATAGGAACAATTAGCGCATATCCATCAAAAACATAGACATGTTTACGGAATATTCTTCTCTGCGAAGACTTCATGAGTACTGAGTACGCGAGTGCCCTCATGTGGGGTTCCACTGACAACCAACATAAGTAGTGAAGTCATGATAGCACGAGTGCTCACTAACAAATGGCAAGATCCAAAGGTCGTTGTTAGCAGAAAGAAATCAGACTGCCTATCGGTTCATTCACGGTGAGAAACTGTGTACAAGCTTGTATCAATAATGTGCGTAGTTCGGCGTCACCTTTGCGTCCCTATGTTGTGTGATAGAACCTGACGGTTTTACTACGGCGATGTTTATGGCTGAGAACTGTGCCAAACATTGGACAGGATAATGTAGGCAAGAAAAGCGGTACGGATGGGGTCGGATTTGCCGATCATGTCGGAACCGCGGACGAATAAACCCATTTTACTTTTGTAGATAAAAGTAGGGTGAAAAGTGTCAGACAACGAACCCAATTCAGATACTACATACAACATATATGAACGGCAATTAGCTTAGATATTATATGACAAATTAACAGATCATTTCACGAACAAGTGTGGATAGGCAAACAAGACGAGCAAAGCAAGTTAAACGGTATAAATCGGCCAGTATTGAGCATTCGAACATCGGAGACAATGTTAACTAACACATCATAGATAAATACAACACAAAACGTTGTACTGGTCAAGCACATGGATGAGGACAGACAGGTAGACCCATCACAAACGTGACAGTTACATACGCGTTTAGTGAACAAGTGATATATATTTATCAGAGCTACCATTACGGTGGCTAAGAAAAACGGAGAAACCGTAAAGCAATTAGGCGCCACTGAGATTGATGAGGAATGAACTTGCTATCGTTAGATATCCAGTGAACAGAAAGTTCTATAAGAATGTGTAGTAGACTCATCTGTTGGTGAGTCAAAAGAAGACGCAAGAGAAAGATACATCACGCACACGTCACATAATCTGGTAATTTCGTGGATTGTGTGGATCCAAAATCTCATCACGGCTTGCGCCCTTAACTGAACATAATCCAAGTGAACAACGGTTTAGGAAGTCAGGCCAACCGCAATTTCAATGGCGACGAATTGGGAGAGCTACTAATTACACGTTTTGCAAACACGCAATCCTTGGAATTAAACGAATAATGGGAGTGATCATAGCAATAAGTGATGGTCTAACTAGCTGTTGAGGAAAGAAAACTTTAAATTCTACGTTGAACGCGTCCTATATCGATCACTTCAAACAATAAAGCCTTCCTTAGCGAAGGAAGGTGAAGATTTGGTTCCTGACAATAAGTACCCCCAGACGACATTGTAGTAACCAAAAAATACAGCACATCGTAACATATAATACAAAGGAGAGGGAAGAGACGCACAAATTCCTCAGGATTGGCCAAATTTCGAAGGCGACGCCGTCTAATCGACATCCAATCCGAGTGTTCAGTGAGTTTGGCCTGTAGTGCTTTCATTTGTCGCGTGAACGATGCGACTCGACAGGTACGACAAAACTGTTTAAGCTGCAAATAAGTAAAATGAGGAAAAACAGTTATGCACAGAATGTACCAAATGCACGCAAATCTAACGGCTAAACAGTAAGCATCCTAAAATGAAGCTCAACATGCCTAAAATTGAGATAAGGGACCTCCAAGAGAGCACAGTGAATAGGACAAGTCACTTTTGCTGTAAGATAGAATAATCATCAGATTGTGTGTGCACACTTCCGAGAACTTTGACATTATACAATATGATGGTAGAACCATACTGCATGATAAAAGACAGATTCCCTAAAATTTCTAAGCATGCGACCGGTTGTCAAATTTTTACAAGCTAATTCAATTCGCAACATAAAAGTGTAACGAAACGTTCAATTCTGAAGTCTTTAATTACGAGGAGTTTGCCACCAGATTGCATGAGACGTTGGTTGGTCAGCTGGACTACAAATGATGATGAGCTTTAAAGGGTAGTATTGCTATTATTAATCACTTAGTGCCTCGTCTCATGAACCCAACAGGTGCATCATCACTTTTGACAGACAGAAATTACGGAAGTGATTATTACCATTCGATCTGTTTACCGGAGGGTCTTGGAAAAGAAGTTAGGTCTTATGGCGACCCAAGTAAGAACCGATATTGCGGAAAGTTATCCACATGAGGAAGAAGGATGTAACAGTCGGTTAACTTTGGACGGATGTACACTTTAATCGAAAATCCCGCAACAGAAAATAGATACGGTTTGGGAATGGATAAGGCTGCGCGCACGACAAATAATTAAAACGTAAGTTGAATGTTTGAGACAATAAGGAAATTCCTCAAGGGCATGTGGAACTAAAGGTGTTTGAAAAATGTGGCAAAAGATAAAATGTTATCCGATGAGTTGCTCACTTCATTGACGAGCGGAAGAACGAACTCAGGGAAGGCCAGTGAGTTGGCTTGAATAACAGCAGACTCAGCTAGCAAATCGAACAACCAACTAATAACAGCGTCTAAAGAAGCAGTTTCCTTTCGCTGACTGGGTGAGAAATGTAACATCAAACGCAAATCCAAAGGGGCCCGAGAAGCGCTGGTAGCACGACGGTTGAAATTTACCAACTGAAACGTATCTAAAAGCAGCGGTAGGCTTGGAACCAACAGCCTATCGGGAGGACATAATGCTCTTCCAACTAACGGCAATTTGTCTGACTTGGTCCCCGTCTCTAGTGGCTGTGATCCGGAGGCGACGGTGAGGGTGGGCACACCGGCCAACGAATGAAGCATACTGACACAATGGAAGCGTAATGGAATCCACCGCTCACCTGGGTTCAATCTAAAACAAATGAACGCGCATAAATGTATAGCCATCCTACTTCAAATGAAGTGTAGTACGCTGGGAGCAGTAAATAACTGATGAACATTGGACAGAACAAACGGCTGAAATTAGACCAGAAATTAACTTGGCGAAAAACACTGGGGAAATGATCAAATTAAAAATACTGTAGATACCACTAAAAGAGGCGACGCCTAAACGCTTATGAAGACTATCAAGTGCCATGCGTCCCCATCAACCAAGACCGCTTTTGGAAAGTGGTTTGAAGAAAAGAACATCTAAAAATGTAAATCTGAACTGACTACTTTTAATCTACTTCAGCGTAGACCACTGATTTGAAATAATCGTGCATTTGAACCGTTGTCGGCTGAACGCCACATAAAATCGACAGCTCTGTAAGCAGAAAAGCCTTCTTCATACCTGCAATTAGGAATTCGCCAGTGGTCATGCTGACTATGGGAACAGTCCTGGAACATCTGATTTGATGGTTAAAATCTTTAATACTTGCTGATTTTACGTAGAACCCATAAATGTGCGTCTACCAATGGAGGCAGTTTGGAGGATAGGAACTCGTTTCGTGTTTACCAGTGCGACCTGAGCGTAAAAAGCTGCCTTGCGTATTTGATACACAACACGATCGGGTTGATATAATTCGTTAGTACATGACTGTTAAATGTCAAGGCAATAACATGAAATATTAACCAAAACTGACCTTAGGATGCAATCAATGTATTGTAGCATACATCGAACAGTACTCTATTTTATACAACACCAAAAGTAGATATAAATGCTGGTTTACGATCGAAACAAATAGGGCCATCAGGTAGGGTATGACAATGAATGTCTCTAGAAGCCGTTAACAGCGTCGTTGTTTCCTCTATCTTTCCTTCCTTCTATCGAAAATGAAAATGCTTCCGGCGAAAAAAACACTAACAAATACTTTCTTTCAGCTGTGGGCGGTGAAGTAAACAACATAATCCCGTTTCTCGGTGATCCTTTATTATAATATGTTTTGAAACCGGCTATAACAAATGGTATTTTTCACTTTTAAGCGATTCTACTACTGATCATACTGATCATCTACTTCCGTAGCGTCATATAACCCGAAGCTCATACTTCAATATCAAGTATGACCCTTTGGAGTTAGACAACTGTAGCCAAGCAGGTTATAGGTTTTAACAGCATAAACGATGACAGCAGCATGGGAAGCCATGTTAGGAATGAGACATGACAGTCCTAAAAACAATTAAGTGGTTTACACTGATGTTTAACTGCCACACAACCAGGAAGAAAAAGTAAACTTTATATAGGAAGAGAGAAGAAAAAGGAAGTGGAGGGGAAGGAACTTAACTACTAAAATAGCTTCATCTATATGCAAACATTCAACATCAAGGCGCCTACGTCATGCAAACAAACAACCAAGTTCTATCGAGAGGTCAACATTTCGTTTATCCTCTTCAGTCATGAACGTAAAACATTAGAATATATAAGACATGCGGATAGCAACAACAAAAGAAACAATCAACAATTGGGTTTACATGAAACAAGGACTGTTATCAGTTCCAGGGCAGACAAACTGTGTGAGTCAACAGCTTATCCACACACAGGACCGGACGGCGAGTATTGATTAACACTGCCTCGGAGAAGGCAAGCCATTTCGAATTCCGATTACGCAACAACATTTGGAACGAGTTGGCAGGGTCAACAACGTGACCTGTTTCCATTATGGGCTTTGCAATGGATGAGATCATCTTACAAACAAGTTAATGGCGTAGCAATGGGTAGCTCATTGGGCCCAACACTTGCAGACATATTTTTAGGAACGATCGAATTTAAATTAATTGATGCTATAGATGATGCCAACCTCTATGAGCGGTATGTAGATGATATTTTGATTTTTATCACTAATATTCATTTTGTTTCACTTTTAAACCTTTTTAATTTCGTTCACCCTAAACTTTCTGTTTCTCATGAAGAGGAAACAAATAACAGTTTACTTTTTTTAGAGATTTGACTCACTAAACAGCAGGATGGCTCATTACAGTGCTCAGTGTACCCCAAGGCCACTTGGTGCGGCCAGTATTTGCAATTTTCTTCTTTTGTATAAATTACTTATAAACGAGGTCTTGTGCGAACCCTGTTTCATACAGCCCGGAAAATCTGCACTGAAGACTGCTTGCAAGGAAAGGAGGAAAGGTTAAAGGTGCTGTTGGCAAACGGATATTCTCAAAAGTTCATCGATATTCACAGCTAGAAAAGAATGATCAAAACTGCCTTGAGTACGGTCCCTAAGAAGCAGATGTTTGTGAACCTACTTTACAAAGGTGATCATATCACAACTGACATAAGTCAAAAATTACAGTCTGCCCTAACTCGTACATACCCTGTGGTTGAACTACGGTTGCTACTCACAACTAGGAGCGTCGCTCAGTTTATGCATAATCGTGACCTACCGAAATGTTCCGTCTCACATGTAGTCTATCAGTTCACTTGCAGTTGCGGTGACTTCTATATGAGCAGAGCGAAAGAGACGAAATCCGACCTCATCCATTGCAAAACACATCCTGGAAACGGGTCACGTTGTTGACCCTGCCAACTCGTTTCAAGTGTTGTTGCGTAATCGGAACCCGAAACTGCTCGCCTTCTCCGAGGCAATGTTAATCAATACTCGCCGTCCGGTCCTGTGTGTGCATAAACTGCTGACTCACGCAGTTTGTCTGCCCTGGAACTGATAACAGTCCTTGTTTCATGTAAACCCAATTGTTGATTGTTTCTATCGTTGTTGTTATCCGCATGTCTTATATATTCTGATGTTTTACGTTCTTGACTAAAGAGAGTAAACGAAATGTCATCATCTCGCGACGTATGTCTTCTATCGTAATCGGGGAATTAGATCAAAAGAACTCAGTGTTTTAAACCAAGCTGCAGCTGAAAGTAAGGTGTCATCAGCAACATAGCTTCCTTACAGCTTTTGCTGCCCCGTGTCGGTAAATGTACTCACTTCACAGACAACCCGGACAAACAACGACAACGTTCACGCCACTGAACTTAATTAGCCGCCACCTCACCTAACGTCTCAAGTCACCGACTCTGTGAATCGCGAAGGCCATAATGAAACGAACCTGTTCAACAATGACCAATCCCTTCCTCAACAACTTCATTTGTCTACGCCAGGTCATCACCTGTCCACCTCGCACTTTGCGCCAATCGGCCGAAGCATTGGAAAACATTGCTCGGTGTGGCAGACGACTAGCTGGCATCCCTAGTAAATGACCTAGCCACTAAGTGTGTGCAAATGTAATGACTGAACAAAACAACTCGTTCGGCAATCACTACCTACTACCCGCTTCCTAGCCGCCTCGTTGTTTACTCGCTGATGCTACCCGACACCAGTGACCGAACGTAAACATCGGTGGTCAAATACCTGAAGACCGTTCGCGTCTTCTACCCTGAGCAGCCAAGTCTCGCTGCCGTAAAGTAACACAGCCTTTAATGTCGCATCATATACGCGGCCCTTAAGACTCAGAGAGATACCTCTCTGTCGCCAGAGATGCCCCCAGATTACCGAACACCGCCCTAGCCTTAGAGATGCGTGCGTGTAGTGGTGTTCGGTGCCGGAGAACCTGTGGCAGAACAGCGAGTACGGCCACCAGGTTACCTATGTGCGACAGCACCCACGGTTCGGCTCACGTTTTTCAAATGATTAATAGGTTTAGACAATGTAGACGATTTCATCGGGATGTCCATACTAAAAGTTAAGCCGAACATTCGCTATAAGGAAGGGGTGTTCGTCAATTTTAATGAGAATTGACTTTAGAACCAAGAAGGCGACTGTCGTACGGATGTGTCCATTACAAGAAGAGCCACTATTTGTAAAGGGAGTTCTGTATCAGGATTAACTTCCAGCTAACTAACTGTAATATAGAGCACGAGATTTAAGTTTGTACTTTGTGAGAATGCAAAGGTAGATGACCTTACTGTTCTGACAGAGAACCAAACCCTGATGAGTGCATTCAACATTGCATTGTCAAGTTTATGCAGAGCCTGATCATGGAGTATCAAGTGATGTACACATACAATCCCAGAAATGGTTACTGAGGTTGACCGACAGTTAGGTGGACAGTGCTGAAGTAAACATGTCCGTTTCATTGATGAGCAATAACATCAGCAATTGATGTCAATGAAGATGGGAAGAGGACAACTGCACACTTACCATCCGAGTGTGACTTTTACCAGTGTAGCCATTGCAAGTGTTAGTGGCACAAGATTTTTTAATTTTTTCGATGTTCGAACATCAACGTGTTGGTTGCTAACAGACCCGGCTAATTTTCGTACGCGAAGTGAGACCACGAAACGGCGTGAGAGACTGTCCACTTGGATGATCGTCTACGCACTCGAACTCACCATTACTATCGTCTACATCAGTAACCCTGTATTTATTCCTGATTATTCCGACCACCACTGAAACCGCTTCTCGCGTTTGTTGTCGTGTATGAAATTTTACCACGCTGAGGTCGCCGTTGATGGACTTGAACATCACAGTAATGGTTGCGGTTAATTTGAACCGTGCCAGATATTCACATAACTTGACAAGTGGGGATCAGGCAAGTCACCTTCGTCATACATTACAACAAGGATCAGAAAACAAGTAGCCTCTGACTAAGAAAACAGGGAACCAGTTTTAGTCCAATGCCTTGCGATACATGTCTGAAGAAAGCAGGGAAATGGTGGTGGCTAACTAGGTTTGGTGGCGTACAGATCGTCTTTAATTGTATGAGTTACGTGTGACGCTCAGAACAATAAAAATTTTACACATGCTGTCTTAGTTTCACCTGAAGTGGGCATCTTGATGCTTAGTACCCGAAGTCGTTAACTAATTCCTATCTCCCTCTTCTCATTTTTCCCTAACACAGAGTTAGTTCCCTCCCTCGTTGTAACATGGCAGTTAAGAGGCAGGAGTAACCACAGGCTTATTGGTGTCGACGATGATAATAATAAGTTCGAGTGAATAAGTGGTAGCAGGATGCGACGCAACTGAGTGGGTGGGCCACACGAAAACGAACAAAAAACTTGGATCCACTCACTTCGTGGTGCCGACCAGAATTTGTACAATGGGATGTATCAAAGATTGAATGGCCTTGTGAGTAGCGGCATATTTGGCCACAAAATCCGTCCACAGACGTAGACTGTTGACGAACTGCCAGTTCTGCACCGCTTGTTTGTCTTCCTGGAAATGGAACGGATTAAGCATTCAAAAAAATAGAACGAGAACGTTATCAAATAAATATTCGAACATTGAGAAACAATTGGTATTGGTCAGAAGGTATGAGTTTGCCATTATTAAAGAAAATAAACAGGGGGTGCATGCTTGTACCGACTAGTTGATAAACAAGTATAGAGTAAATAGAATGTCCGTGAAAAAAAAATAATATATCAGCCTACAAAATTTAACGGTATCAGCTGATAAGTGAACTATACAGTCTAACGTGGACAAGATATGATGAAATAACAAATCGGTTCCCGAAAAATTGTAGTAACCAGCTCAATGCGACTGGAATTGTTACCAGAACACAGAACGACCTTCTATAGATCAGGTGAGGAAAAGTCGGCTTTCCTGATGAATGCGTAGTTATGGGCAAGTGGTGACAATAGCAACATACAAAACAGTTTCAAAACATGCACTATCATACGTGCCCAGATAGGAGCCTTGTAACTCGCCATTTGCGGCCCAACCGCCACCGCTGCCTACAAGCCCGAGGAACCACAAAAGGATGTATGAACCAATGGAGTCCACAGCCCGATCATACGTTGCTCAACTACTAATCGAGCGATGACCAGGAAGTGTGGTGGTCAGCGCCACCTCCGCATTTTATGACTAATGCTGATTGTTTTTTGAGACTGTGAAGACTATCATTCGTAATGCCAAACGACAAAAGAAAACCAGAGCAACTAGTCGCTGAAGCGACTTTTCCTCATAGTGTATCTGACACACTGATTGATCTCAGCGCCAATTACACCCTACCGGCCACAGAAACGTCGACAGGCTTACAACACGACGGTATTCCTTCCTGTTCTTAATTTATTTAGAAAATGATCTTGTGGATTTGAAATCTCACGAAAAATGCCCATCATTTTGCCTGCCTTTTTTATTTGATCATATATGCACATGTGTAGTATAAACCCTGGTACATGAGTAAACGTAGTTCGTCAACGGTGTATACTCGGAAAGGACTGACTGGAAACGTAATCCGAGATGGAAGCTGAGATGAAATGATTAAGGTTCTGTGTAAACTTCTAAGTTAAAATGAACCCCAGTTTTTACACCGCGAGGTGTTTCTCGCCATGTGACACGCAAAAGCACGTCCCAACCGGATAGTCAAGCTGCGTAACTGGGCTCAAACCTGCAATCGACTAAACTACCGTGATCACAAACCGAGTGTGATCAGTGGACTTTCAAATAAAGAATGACTGAAAAACTGAATAAAAATGTCCGCCTTCTATACGATATTCCTGTAAGCACATGCAACTTAATGGAGCAAAACAAATTTAAAAGCTTTAAGGCAATCATAGGACCTCACTTTAGAATGAGAACTGTATGCCTTCCGTAGACCGATGGCCAACTGACGGACGTAGACGAACGCATGTAAGTATGCTTCATCCAAGTTTTTGGAAAAAAGCTCAAGAAGTGAGAGACGCATGAAGTTGATGTGAGCGATAGTCGAGCCAATAACAAACTTGCTGTTTCTGACATAAGCGACGAACATAAACTAGGTCAAGGTCGGAAAACGTCAACGCCAAAATGCACCCACTTTGATGCAAAGACCGAAACACTCGGGCTTTACCTCGATTGCCTTCAACAAATTCAGAAAAGCTAATATGCGACGGGAATCTTCATCTTCACTCCATATTTGTGACATCACCTGAACGAGTCATCTGCTTGTGACTGATTTGAATTAGTACTTTAAAATATGTTTTCTGCATTTTCGGTCGGCTCATTAGTCTAGCCGTCACATTGTTGATTTTTTTCAGATCCGGAACAGGCTCCTTTAGCAAGGTTTTTAAGGTCGCCTGATGGAAATAACGGTTAGCAATTGACGACTCACCGACGACATGACTAAGCAAGCGCAGAGGAATCACAATGAATCAAACGGAAGGACTTCCCAGTTAAACTGGCAACAGAAACAGCACAAGTATTAAAATAGCGGTAAAACTCAAATGTAGCAAATAACGAAATGCACAGAATGTTCCAAACAGTACAGTTTCAATTGATTAGTTCTGCAGTTAAATCCCTGAACCAGATCAATGTTGGGTGCAGGAAAGAGTTATAATTAAAATAGTTGGCAACAGGATACCAGGAGTTTATGCTTAACGGACATAACCATGAGAAAAGAGGGAATAAAACCCCATCCATAAAAGCTCTTATCTAACCTAAACATTCAAAATCAGGCTGCCCACATCTTAGAAACAAACAAACTAGCAAGTGTGATTAGGGAGGAATCTCCAAGACAGCTCCCCGCGATTTTCGCTGCCTCACCTCAGTAATCAAACATGCTTCAAATATAGTTCAATCAAACAAAGCTGGTATTCATTTCAATGAGACCGACTAGCTGCCATCCCTCCAAACATCCCCGGTTTTGTGGGCCACACGAGCCTCAGCGGGAAGATGAATGCAATCTACTGAAGTCAACCTACTGATGCTCGTTTTTATTTCCTAATGTCCAGTCAACACATACATTTTGTATCATACGCCAGTTTACTACAGCATCAGCAAACAGTGCTCGAGTTGGAAGACGAACAGTGACCCAACTATTTGGAGCTAAAAATCTTTATAAACCGAGAAAATGAACTCGCCTGACCCTCACTACTAAAAATCTGCTTCCTGACCAATTGGTGAACATCCGCACTAAATTTATTAAGAGTGAAGTCCAAAATGTGACCTAGACGGCAACACTTGAAAGAGGCTACCCGAAGTGACTAAAACGTAGGGTGTTATCAGTAACGTCGTGTTATTCACAATCTACCGGTTACAATCCACACCGTAACTTCGGCAGAGCTTACAAGTTGATTCCGTACTACGTAGACACTAATATACCTGAGCTCTGCACAACACTTCAGATTTAGGTGACCCTGTTTTACAACCGTAGAGTAGCAGTGCTTTAACGAGTACCAAACATATGTTTATCAAGCTACACCGACAGAGATTGTCAGAGCTTTGGGGATACGAACCACGGTTACATTTTCAATACCCTATGCCGATGTAGTTCCCTTAATAAAAGTAGTGGTCAACCACCAACAAAACAATTATTAGACGTCAAACATACGTATCAACTTCCATCTTACTAAGGTATTTTCCGCCTTAATCTGTACCTGATAGAGTCAAATAGATTGTTTGACACGACCTGGGCCGCTTTAAAACGGTGAAACAACAAGGCATTATTGTCAGTGAGTCTTCCATTGGATAAGTCAATGCCGGCATTCTGTGAATATAAGTCCACCGTTGGTTCACCAATAGGGAAAATAAATACCAATGGAGAGCGTGGATAGCTTTAACGCATGTCACTTTGAGAACAGTGTGGTAGACAATACCCTGTGGACAATAAATCAATATGAGTGCTACTAACTTCCATACTTCGCTACGCCAGACAGCGTCCTTAACTAAAAGTGTTCAAGGTCCACCGGACCCTAACCAAGAAACCGGGAGCGCCCTGCTGAAGCAAGTTTCAGTGGCCGTAACCTCGTGCTCCGAACCCGAATCATACATTAGCCACCAGGCTGCCGTTTCGAGCGTAACCCATCACTCGCAAACGAGGCACAACGCGAGGAGCGAGGAGCTGGCATTCGCAGGATATGGTTGCCGAGAAAAGGCACTTTCTCTCGAAAATTCGCATTATTTGCAAGGAAAATGGATTTCTCCATTTTCTTGCAACTTGAACGTCCACCAGAATTATCGAACATCCGAGAAGTTGTGCTCGCTTCTGATTGGTCCATTCGGTGGTCTAGGCACAAAGTCACCCAAAATCTATAAATACAGTTGTTGTACACCACAATTTTGCCTTCGGGCTGAGTAGCAAATAAAGCTCGTTTGAAGACTGTCTTTTTCCTTACTTGTTCGGAGGTTCTAAGGTGCGAGAGTTGCGTTCCGATATGTGCGCTCTGACTTTCGTACCGTTCTGCAATATCGTTGCGTTCGTTCGTGATAGAGATACTGATCGCGGTCTTTGCATTGTTCTTATATTTCTCTATCAGACGAGGTCGTAACAGTGGTGAGACCAAAAAAGCCCGTGAAACGAGAGTGTTATGCTCAGGGATCAACAGATTAATTTTACTGAAGACACGTTGGTGACCTGTCACTGCGGACACGGTGTTTCCACCACGTGCCACGAACGCTTTGGAGACAGTGATGGTCGAAAACAGGGAGCCCGTGGTCATCCTTCGCGCGGATGGACCAGACTTCGCAGCCGTACTGTATGACCGCCTTTACAGTGATCGACGGATTGAAGCCCCTAATATGCCCAAAATGTTCCCGACTCTTCGTAGGGTTTCAAGGATTAGAACAATGCAGTCTACGTGCTCTACATTTCTAAGTCTAGCATCTGGAAACAGTTCCACACCATCATATCCAGAGTCTATCGGAAGCGGCCCTAGAATCTCGCGCTACCGAAGCAAGCCTCGAAGTCAAAGATTTTACGCCGGTGAGCCGACATAATATGCTAACCACTCAGCTGCCATTTTCAGTCAAACCCACCACAAGAGAACAAGGGGTGGCATGGCTAGCGATGAACTGGCAGTCGTATCCAAGTTAACGAAGCTTGAGACGACATCACTGCGTTTAGAGATCAAAGGTGGACGCATGAGTAGTCCAACCTCCGTAACCGCACAGTAAGACTACGCATACAGCGGCATTGCACACTTCATTTTTTACACAAATACTGAGGTTGTCAGCACCACAGACATATGGCGAGTACCACCATCCAAAATTAAGCTATACGAGTTGTGGTCTCAAAATACATTCCACCAGCATTGATACAGCTCACAAAATATATGGACCTCTCAACTATCTCCACTAGCTACCCTTAAAAAGTGACAGCACATACACTCGAGTCAGTTCTGCTATTGAAAGGTGTAAAGGTCATACCGTTAAGACCCGCGTGGTCAGCGGTAATTAGCAACGCCTAGTGCACAAATATTGGAATCACGAGCAGTAGTACAGAACGCAACTGTTAAAACTGTAAACGAAACTGTAACGATAAACCAACCTTTCACAACGAAAAATCGCAGTCCGAAAAAAGCTCAGGGGCCTCCAATCTCTAAAAATCACAAACCTTCCCAGCCGATAAACGAGAAAAAGCGAACTCACTTGCTTCGTAAAAATTACCATACAACGATTCTGTACTTACAGGTTGAAAATGACCTGGGGGAGGAAAAAAGGAATTTCCTTCGCTTTCTAGAAGCGCTTTAAGCAAATTAATTGGTTGGCTGGCTTCCGAATCAGTATACTGAGCCGTTAGGGTATTGAATCTCGAGTTAAGCTTCAGATTTGAGACTTGCGGTTAAGATTTGCCCATTCCAACAGTAAGAATACCCGAAACCCCAAAAGAACATAGAGGACCTTGATTCACAGCTGACAGTTCGTTTGCTCCCAAGCTAAAAGCAACATAGCATACTATCGTCTGCATATATGTAGACTGATTGAGCTTGTACAGGTCCACGTTAAGTGATACAACAAGGGTGGAATGGGCCAATCAGAGACAGAGGAGAAACATGCGCCAAAATTGGGTTTCAGCATGTTATGGTGAAAAACAACAAATTCAAAAACATATTTTCCGAATACGTCTCAAAAAACTACTTAGGGGGAAAGTCGGCTTCCCTTAACACTCATAATAATGAACTGGAGCCTCTATAGATTCTGGGCTCCAGGCGAATTATCAAAATGTAAAGGAATCTCGTCTGCACACTCTAAATCTAGTAGTTGGAGACATTTTTACACCAACACACTCGCAGTCTTTCGAAACGCAATCTAGTACCTCAACAACTGCAAACAAGTAATGGAAGGTAAGTTGGACAACTGGTTGAGAGACTGAACGCCAATGAAAAAGTGTCATAAGCCCGACCCCGGAATCTGACGGTCAACTGCTTCCAGAATGTTTGTTGTGTTTAGCGATTAAACCCTTCTTTGATAAACAGCCCCACAATACAGCTATCGATGCGGAGTTTGAGCAAAGCAGAACGAAACTTAGCCTGCTTCTTGTGGATGTGCCGTTCACACGTCGGACTTAGCTTACGAAACACAGCAGCTGCAAACAATTTTGACATAAAAGGAATCATGCTAACCTCTGGATAGTTTACACAGGAAATATGGGAATGTGACAGCTGCGATCAATTCTGGATAATGTTCAATCTATATGAAAATCGAAATCCCCTACTACTTATCAGAAAACTGTATTTATTCAGTATTTCCAGGAACCATGGTTCTGAGAGGAAAAATGTTAGTTCAGCGGCTGCAGCCGAGCACCACCCACGAAAAGAGTACGGGAGAATCCGTAGCAGACGGAAACCGAGTGAAGTCCGAAGAACTTGAGCTTAAGTAAGGTTTTTGATTCGAATCGAGAAAAAATTCAGTAAACTGAATAGTATAGGTAGTACCCGAAATTACAGCCGAGTGCGCGTGACCAAGTGAACTGCCGCAAGCAGTGTTCCGCCTGGCGTCCTAATCGTCACTGTAAGTTATGAATAAGCTGCGTATTGCAATCGTATATTGTCCCGTTCGCAATCAACTTTCTGTTATCTACCGCACGGATGTGATGTATAAGCTTTCAGTTCCCCGTAGCAGTGGCCTGTCCCATCAAGATGGCGCGTTGTAACTTCCAGGCATAGCGATCTCTCAGTTGTCTCCGTAGTTACAAGCGAGTAATATTGCAAGTTGAATAACACCCACTGCCGTAAGAAATATTTCGTTGAGCGTCAAAAAGTTCGAGAGTGCAGAGAAACCTGGCGGTTGACAGTTGAACAATATTTAATACCACATGAGATAGTACACTTATACCGCGTATGTCGGATATTGGCCCAAGGCACCTTGATACTATACGGCAGCTGGAGCACTCGAAAAGAGGAGCGCGCTTTTGTATGTATACAGTGTCTATGACTCTGTTAGGTTAGATATATTCACTTATGATTGATTACGAAGTAGCCTTCCATCAAATCGCAGAACAAACCTCGCACACGCCAGTGCATTGTCAAAATCCAGACATGGCTACTCGAGAGCTCAAGTTCTCAGTCAATATCGCGCAGCGCGCATAAATTTGGCAAATTGATGATAATATTAATATCTGACTGAGTCTGCGCTATGGTCTGTGGAGTACATGTTGCAATAACAAACAAACAGTTTGTCATGCGCGTCTCTGGATGCTCTAGCCGTACTTTCGCGTCCGATAGCACAAGAACGGTTGTTGACGGGTATTCGGTCAAACAGCGCCTTTTCAGCACATGCGCTTAAAACAATCCTAACATCGACTGGGCCTTAAGGTCTCCAGACAAACCCAGAATGCCCATATACGGTAAATCACTCACAGAAATTAGAAGTGCAACACAATACTGGAATCCGGAAGCCCCGTTTCAGAAAGGTAGTGTGTATCTACCACGAGGGTCTCGAAGGTACGTGCAAGAGCTGCCTACTGGCAGCTCTTGCACGTACCTTTGTGTTCGTGTTTGAACACGAAGATGAAAACCCGAACAATATCCGGGATCAAACACGGGTTTACGATAATCATGTAAATATGGCAGCTGTAGAACCGTCATGATGTCAATGATTTCCGTCACAACTAGTAAGTGAAGTAAATTTCCAGTGTGATTGGAAACAAGCTTATGGGACAAAAAGCAGAAGAGCATTTAACAAACGGGGGTGTGATGTGAGATCGAAGCTAGGCATCAACATTTCGATCAAACAGGGTAGCAGCATGACATGGAATTCATAATTTTTGATAAGCCCAAAATTGTTGAGTAGGATATTTCTTGGCTGTTCAGGACTAGATGGGCCCCAAGTGGAACTTTTGGTACAAAACCCTAGGCCACACAGGATAGCGTACGAAGTCCGAAATTCACTGGAGGTTGGTGATCATCATCTCGCTTCGTACGCCGCTTGAATAAAGTTTACCTATTCACTACACCCAGAGCAACTTAATAGTTCGAAGACCCACCAAGCAAAGCGAAACTAGTGTATGCACCCAGAAAGATCAATTGAATTGTTGTGATCCGCGCCAGCTTCCGAAGGAGCCGATGACCACGATTTTTGTACGCTCTTTGAATGGAGTCCAGCTATTCTGTGTCCGGTGCATCCTTTGTGCTCAATGGACACGGAGATTCGTGTGCCTCCCGGGACATGTTTGTGGTTAGCGGAGATCAAAGAAACCGCACGCCATATGGACAACACATCATATGGGCGATGTGATCTCAGGGTCCATGTGCCCTCCAGTGGACATCATAAACCCCATTTATTTGAAGAACGGGAATACCACTTCTCACATCAACAATCCTACTGGATCTGGTCGAAGTTACCAGCGCTACCGACCTCTTTTACTACCCTAACAAGGTGTGCTGTGTTGGTCCGGAGCGTTACGCAGATTAAGCCTTCAGTCCTTTCAGGTTAAGTCACATCAGATAGATCAAAAAAGCATAAAGACAAAAAACAACTGGTTTTATAAGTTGTAGTTCGGACTACGAACCATGTAGGAGTGTTTACTTTAAGACGAACGATCTTCAGTATCCACAGAACTACGCTTACGGCTGCAGCACTGCTGTCCATTGCGTAAAAGAGAAGTGGATCAGAAAATTTATAATAAAAAAAACACCCAGACCTCTTACGAACGCAGGTACACTATAACTTACGGTCGAAACACTCAAAGAAATCCTCAAGAGTTCGATGTGGCTTTGAATACACTTACTGTGCAAAGCAATAACCAGGGTGAAACGTTGATGTCTTATCCCTGCATCCTTGGGCTGGGACAAATTGACAGCACTTGTTCCAAGTGGTGTTCTAAGAAGAATATCACATCCCAATGACCGGTAGATCAAGCTTTTGAGTCAGGGGCTCTGAGTGGGATTCTCCGAAAGAAAATTCTGTATCCTTTCGTTCAGTACATCACGCTGTTAAACCACAGGCTCCACGTGAAGTTCACCAAGCCAACTTAGGGCACGCTGTGGGCGAAGGACGCTCTGTCGAGAGAAAGAAGGTGCGAACGCTGCAGAAGTGATGCAACACCAGAAGGTCGGAACGTCATACAACACTGAACGCAAAGGAACTGAGTGGTCGTGGTACTGATTTCGTTGTAATTGGACCTACAGCCTACCAGCGCGTAAACGGAAACGAAATAATGGTCAGTGAAACAGCGGATAATAGCACGACGGATAACGGTAATGTACAACGAAGTACGGAGTATATGCGATCAGTTAGTCTCTTCCCATCTACCCGAGGCTGTCGCATGAACACAGCAAAAAGGCTGGCATTCAAGTAGGGCTTCTTTATGTCGCTCAGTCCGAAGACAACATGGTAACAAACCCGTTCGTATTTATAGGGTTTGTGTCTAGCAACCAGCACGGCCAAAGGGAATGAACTAGACAAAAGTCTACACAGTACGGTCGGGGCGTGTAGTCGGGATGACAACAGTTGTCACGAAGATTTAGGTCGATCATCAAGACCACATCAGTGCACGACCATGGCAAGGGTAAAGGTCACTCACAATTGAACTTTGTTAGTCTTCTTATCACACAATGTTTTCGGGGAACTGGCGAAGTTCCCGACAGATTTCGCAGTCTCGAATGAGAAAAGGCTTCCGGACTAAGGTGAACTCTGGTAAACACGCAATGGTCACACCTTCTATTGAATCAGTTACTAGGAAGAACGTGTTCTGGAATACGGCGTCTGTTTCGCAGCCGCTGACCACGTCAATTATTTGATAGTAGACAAACCACGCGACATCAGACCTCTAATCATCACCATGCGCCTGCGCGTCAGTTGATGCAAGCCTGCAATTTTTCTTAGTGTTTATGATCCAACTACGTGTCACACCGATGATACCAAGGGCCAGTTCTATGATCAGCCGTCCGCACAATCCGACCGACACTGACGAGTGATCGACTTTCCGTTGGACGATTTCAACGAGCAGACCGGACGCGACGTAATAGCCTGACTTGGTATCCTTGGACCCCAAGGTACTGGTACAGTCAACGAAAACGGTAACCGTGCGCTTCATCAGTGTGTTAATCATGAGTTTACCATCACAAGCAACCGATTCCAACCGGATGCGATATCATCATCTCGCCCACGAAGCGCCCATTATTTGTATGATTGCTTCATCCCATGAAAGTGCTACATTCGCAAAGTACACAGTGTGTCAGTGATACTTGAAGCTAGGTGCAGCATGGATGACAGACTGGTAAAGACCAAGTTATCCAAAATTGCAAACACGTTTACTACAGAAAAGCCAGTAGTGACGAAAACTGAGTGTTGAGCGACTGGAGAACTCAAAGACGAGGATAAGATTCCAACATGTACTGGCAGACCGTCTCAAAGGCGCTTCTGCATACATCAACCCTGAAAGAAAGTGATAACATCTCAGGCGGCAGATCGCGCCGGCGGTTACCAACACAGTAGGTATCCAGCGCTAGAAACGCCCATTCTAGTTCGGCGAAAACGATGCAGTTGTCTTCGGTTGCAGTACCGCTGGCACGATGTTTGCCGCTTGACAAATCCAGAGAACGTGTCATGAACGCAACCAACTGTTGCGCGTCCATTGTATGGATTTAACCGAAACGTCTGAAATTGTGATTTGGGGAAATACCATGTAAGCCTGCATGCTCAGGTAATTTCACTAATTTGATTGAAATGTTCAATGAGGATATAGGAGCGAAAGCATAGTCGTGTGGATCGAACTCTAATAGTTTTGACATTATCACAGGCATTAAACAGGGTTGTGTCTTAATCCCAAACCTAATCGGCTGATAACTAACCACAACAATATCAGCTGCGCTTCAGAACTTGGATGACGGTGAACAAGTTGAATACCACACAGGTGGCCGAACATCCGATTCTTCGGCGTTCCAAGGCTTTTAGGTAATTCGTCTATCCACATGCTGATTGCAGATAGCAGTGAACAGGAACTGCAACCGCGGACCACGGCTTTCGCGACTGTGACATTCAAGTTGGATTTGGAGATCAACACACGTAACACTTTCTTTTATTCAGCCTTCTCCGGACGGATGTGCTAAACCTGCATCTGGTATTCGTTCCAATTGGAATATTGTGGATGGGTACTCAGAATTCCGCAACTTGGATGATAATCTGTCCATGGAACTATCCGAAGGCTACCGGATACGAGCCGGAATAGCCAAAGATAGCTTTCGGGTGTCTTAAAAGATGCGTCAGGACAGAACGCAGCCTGTCCACTCTGTTGAGCTGTGCCAAATCAGGATTAATTGGAGTCTCATATCATCTGGTAAACTCAGTAGTCCAGTCAAGCGCAGGTGATATTAAAGTAAAGACTCACAGAGTGTGGTTTCATTGCAAACTCAAAGCCGATGCAACAGTCAAATTGTGGTCTTAATGAGTAGTTTGGTAAATTTGATTGTGAAAAGTCAGGGTTGCCGCTGCTTCAAATCCAGTTGAACCCCTGACTTTTCATAATTGGGTCTCATCTGAAACTGTGGTCCGTAAGTCTCGGTCACGTTAACTACCGAAATGGTGAATATGTGAAGTTGGTTGAGTGTTGAGACAGTCAGCAGCAGTTTTGGAGTAAAACAGTGGAACAAGTAGGAAGACTACAGAGGAGGGGAGAAGAAATGAGGGAGAAAAAGGGGGAAATAACCATCACAAATGGACACAGGGCCATGAGTGCCCGACTGTCAATGACCAGTTTGGAGTAACCCAGTCGTCCAGTTGCTTACTGAATACATCAACTGATGTTAGAAAGACAATTGGCTCCGGCAATGCATTCCTTGTGAAACTGACCCAGAAGGCAAGATTGTCGTTTAGATAAGAAGCCGCCACGTTGAATAAAAACCTTGTATTTGTGGCTTCTAAGAGTAACCGTATCAGCAAAAATGAAAGGGTTTTCATTAGGATGACCAGGGAAGCATAAGACTTCGTGTGTCAGAAAAGGTCGCCTGTAGGCTGGGAAGAACAGCTTTAGCTTTGAAAGATAGTTGTCATACGAAACATACAGACCCTCAGCCCTTTTGGTAGCTGTTACGAACGGCTTGAGACAAAATTATCTCAGTTGTGACAAGCAACACGGCGCTCACCGAAAGGTCAAACAAGTGCACCAGATAGGGCATATACACGAACCCAACAACAACCCTGGGACTGTCATGCGGTGATCAACACAGTCGTAGGTCAAGGCCGAAGCCAGGCCAATGAAGCCAGCTGCTGTGTTGATTTCATACATAATGCCCTATTGACAATATACAAGACATTTTTGTCGTGCCTCATTGCTGAATCTTTTGCAATCAGTCGGGATAACTTGAGGTCGTATTCACCAGCGTTACAACAGTAGCTGTCTACTGGATAGCCGCCAGAGCGACTACTTTTTTTCCAGTAGCAAACACGCTTGGATGTTGACTTCTAGTAGTGGTCTTACCAGTATGCTACTGGTGCACGAGAAGATATCGATCTGGAATCTCCCGATAACTTTGTTGGGCACTGTTGGTCTGCTATTGGTTTTTTCTGCTAGCAACGTTACTACTAAGGCAGAGGTCCCATATGACTATGGTACTCAGACCGCGCACCTGGTGGACAACAGCTAAGGGAGCGTTACAGACGTAGTATGTTTTAGTACCTTAATAACGAATCTCCATAGCCTTCGAATAGGACGTATTAAAAGACAATCGATTCTGCACTGGTCATAGGTGTAGGGCATCCAGGTCTTCTTGAAAGTCTAGAAGCTTCTACTTATCCGCGGTTGCGTGAAAAGCGTCAAGGCTTCGTATCATCAGCACGCAACAGTAAGAGAGTTGCTTACGGATGGAAGGTCGTTGACGTAAGTTAAGAATGATGGATTCAATATGGAGCCCTGTGGCAGGTCAACTGCGAGGCTGAATGGTCTAAATAACTCGTTACCGACTATAACTGTGTAAGTACGACAAGATAAGTATTACTTGAGCCGTAAAAACTGTATCGCACAAATCCAACCTGTTCAATTTATCCAACGGGATACTATGGTCGACTTTATCAAACGCTTTTATGAAACTTAAGAGCACAGCATCTACTGGGAGACGTTCTTCCACAGCTCTCATTCACGAATCAGTTGCAATCAACAGGTTAGTTGTACATGAATGACCAATTCTGAGGTCGGGCTGCTTCGGTACCAAGAGTAGTTTATCATTCCATTGGACCCCCAGAAAATCTCCCACTATACTCTGCATTACCTTCGACAAGCTTGATTGAACAACCGATCGGAAGTTGCTGGCGTTTGTCCCGTATCCCTCTGTAGATGGGAGAGATTACACTATGCTTCCAAGATGATGGAACATGTTGGGGAAAGTCTACTTTCCCAAAAAATGATTTATCTTTCCAGATATTATTGTTTAATATCTTGTGAATTTGAACCTTACTTTTCTGCGCCACAACGTGCCAAAACTCAATTTTGGCGCACGTTTCCCCGGTATCTGTGATTGGCCCATCCCACTTTTAATGCATCAATTCAAGTAGGATTCTTCAAGGCCATCGAAAGACTATATATTGTATAGCGGGAAATCGAAATCAGCACGACGTACGCCATTTTGTTTCGGTTGTCATACCTGCTCCTTTTCCATTTCTTACAGAGCATACTGTCAACGTCGTGCCAATTGATCAAACACTGGAAGACTCCCGTGAAAGAGACTAATCAGTATGTATCCCTTCATTCCCTAATCTGCATGTTAGGTGTCACGTGTTACATAAACATTCCTACCCGAATTCTGTCTTCCGCCTTCTCGCTTGCCTGTTACAGTAAAAAAAACTAACCATGGTTAGTTATACTTTTTATTTTCCCGTACCCATTAGTGACCCTAATAATTTTTTCCCGGTGAATGTCCTGTTTTATAATTCGGGAATGTTTTTTGGCCACTGAGCATCAGATAAGTACTCTGTCTTTTTCGTCTTGCCGCACACGTTTTGGAGCTAAACAAAGCTTTTTTTATACGCGTCTTTTGGCTTGTCTTGGGAGCAAATCACAGGGCAGTTGCGGCGTATTTCAGGACCGAGATTTCCGTGTTAA
>JTDE01000217.1:286103-314436 GCA_014338405.1 Paragonimus skrjabini miyazakii | reverse complement strand
TACCGTAGGGGTAGAAATGTTCCCGAAACACCGACAGAATGTGTATGCATGGCAGCTACGTTGTACGGCAAACTGTACATTCACATGTGCCTTCAACGCTATCCACGACGAAAGCGCCACCATCTTGTTGCAAACGAAGCTGCAATCTTCAAGGTTATTACTAGAGAACCGCTTACCTTGCACTCAGATAGTGTTTTGAAAGGGATTCGTGAAGTCCATCCTTTCAGATGTTTTGGACAAGATGACTGGCGAACGTGGTCATTCTTCTTCACGTACCAGTTGACATCCACAACCTCACGACGATCGCACCAATAGATCGTTTGTACTTCGTACTCTCGCATCAGCCACTCACTGTGAATCCATACTTTTATGAATGGCGACGGCTAGGAAGTCTATTGAGTGTGTCCTCTTCATCAACCGTCCGGTTGCGTTTTCCAACCTATTATTCATTCGATTTCCAAAGTGGACAACATTGCCCTGCACATGGATGGCCCATCTCGGCTTGATGTGCAGCCAATTACACAACAAATAATTCAGAAACTTCCCATTGGTTCGGCCAGTGATGTACAAATCACGTTTGAATCTACGGTAAACAGTGTAACACTGCAACTTACTCTCTCTTATTGTCTGCCGTAGCCATTCAGTGGGAGAAAAAACGACTGTGAAAAGGGTTTGTCTTTTAACAAATATGACGGACGAATTTTGCCCACTTACATGCTTACGTACTGCATCAAGTACATTAAAGTAACACAATAGGACGTCGCAGCCGAACACCACATGGGCTGTGCTCATTTGCGCGGCCATCTTATCCATGACAAATGTTTTCACTGCTATGTGATCGTCCATCATTTCCCGAAAAATTTCGAAGTCTACGTAGTGAAGCACTTTTCACTACGAACGTACCCGTACATCACGGGCCGGCCGGGTCCCATGCCGTCTGCCACGAGGAACTGATATAACTTCCAAAGTATGATGAAATGTACAATGACACAGTTGTGCTTGTTTGTCCCGTATGTAGCATCCACATTCACCACATGTGGGAAACGTCGGAATAGTTCAATCTGCGTACGCTGGGCGAAACAGCTATGTGTATATTTGTTGTCTTCATCTCTCATAGTGCGCACTACATCGACAGCACTAATTACCAAAAGCACTTCATCTGGGTTCTCTGACGATCCTTGACCAATATTACGTAACAAACTCACTTGACATTGCAGGCTTTGACTTGCGTCGGATGTTTCCAACGTCAGCATTTGTGATAAACTTCCCATAAACATCCGCTACATACTGTTTAATGCCAGCCGTTGGTGTATTGAACTGGAACGGACTCATGCATTCGTTCAATTCGCCGACGGTGAGTCCACGATCCGTAGGATGGGACTCATATAGCAAACGACTGAGGGGATGGTTGTGCTCCAACACGAAAGAGCTCAAAACCAGACGCGCATCTCGTCTGACCACATGAAATCGCGATCTGCAACATGTGTTGCGAGAACTGATTCGTTAAAACTAACAACAGCTAACCCACTAGACACGTCGCACAGCCCTTCGTACAACGATAATAAATCTGCACGGTTTTCAGGAAACCATGTCACCCTTGTAGTGGATCTAAACGTTATATACAGTTCAAGTGTGGACACGAAATCAAAAAGTGATAAAAAGCGGAAACAACTGACTCACAGTAGTTCGTGAAGGTGCGTCGTTTAGAGTTCCACCACACTGAATGAAGTATCCAGTAGATACGATCCGTCGTATAGCTCCCAGGTACTTTAGAGGTCACAGCGAAGATGATTCCGACGACCGAAGAGTTTGCAAATGTGCTGAAATAAACGTGTATTCCGTTAGCCGTTAACTCTCCCAAAAATCTGAGCGCACACGACACTGAACGCAGAGGGAGGACACAGGGCTCGCGACCTTGGAAACCAATTTTTTGTATTGTTCAATGAATCGACTCACATGATTTAAACGACTGTACATGTGAACTTGAAGAAGGTGAAAAGTGCGAAAAACAACGAGAATTATGTAACGCAAAATGCTGTGCAAGACTTTACACTCTACTTTAACGTGATCCAAAGCAGTTTTCGGTCTACGGCTCGTCCCACGAAAGTAACTAACGCCCACCTCGTCCATGAGTCTCTGAGGACAGTCCTGAAACTGTGAAGAAATGCGAAATTCACGTTCCTCAAACATCACCTTGAAAATAGCAATATAATCCATCTCCTGGAAACAAAAATAACTGAAAATAAAGTAACAAATAAATGACAAGAATGAACAATTAAATTGGAAATAACCCCAGCATCCTTGTGCTAACATTGTCACACGCTATTGACCACAACAGCAGCAGCCATACCGAATTTCGAAAAAATAACTATGATAAGGTGGTTTTCAATTAAAGGTCAGTTAATACAAACGGATATGAGTCCACAACGCAGATTTTGACGATTTCAATTCCTGCACCAGGTACCAAGCTGTTTAAACGATTTATTCCGAAATTTTTTTGCCCTGACACGAAAGCTCAGGGGCTTACTGCCTACGACTAGCATTCATGCAAGAGCAGTGCTACACCCTGTTTTCAACGACTGCCTTTTAGGCCAACAGAAAACCGCTGACATCGAAACGGACAAGCTGACTGCATCCGGGTGACTTGGACCTCCAACCTCGAACCCGTGAACAAATAGCTGAAATCGCTGAAAATAGTTAAAAGTAGCGCGCAACCTGTCGAGCATCAATAACTTCTTTCATCTCGCTGAAAATAGCTGAAATCGCTGAAATCAGAAACACAGCACCTGACAGTGATGAAATTTCTGAATCAGTGATTCGCTGATTCCAACCAATCAATTTATTACCTAAAATGTGTGCTATGCCCATCCGTTTGCTGCCTCCGCTACGACATTTTGTTTTACTGAGCCAACTTCACTCGTACGCCTTCGCTTGTCGCGGGCGGATTCGCCATTTTTACGGGGACATGAGCAAGCGTATTCTGGCTATTTCTGACGGGAGTGATTGCTATTCACGTAGTCGTCAACAAAAATCACCGGGTAAGGAAGGTGAATTTCCACTTCACTTTTCACAGAACCACCACGAAAACGTAAGAGTCGTTGGTCGTCTGCTTCTGATAATGACCGAACTTATATCCCTGGAATGCCGACTCAGTTACCGCCGAACCTCACTCCTCAGCAGGAGAAGGCTTACATCCGTACGTTAATATATCTATGCCAACTGTTTCTTAAATAGTCCAACTACAAATTGAGGACATTTCGAGGAGGTTAAAATGCGGCGACTTGGGCATCCCAAAGAACCCAGAGGACAGGTTAGCTCCATTAACTGTTCATTTTTCTGGTATATTATAGGTTTTCTGTTATTATATTACTTTATTTTTGTAATTGGAGATCATTGTGTTCACAAGCCTGTCTGCGGTGGTGTGTGTGGATGCCGTTTCCTTAATCTAATACTGTTTTATTTAGGGATTTAATTAGCTGAATCTATTTTCGGTGGACTGGCTTCTAGTTAAATGGTAATTGCTTTTTCACTGGTACCTTGTGTTTATCTCTGAACATTGATCCTCACACCCCGTCGATTTCTTTAGATCCCCTTCCCCGGAACCAATATACAGTAGTGAGGGAAAGCGTTTAAACACTCGCGAGTATCGTACTCGAAAAAGGATGGAAGATGAACGCCACAGTTTGGTACAGGAGCTTATGGAGTTGAATCCTGAATATAAACCACCAACGGACTACAAGTAGATGCGAGTTTGGTTTTGTTTATTATCGAAATAGACCCCCACAGAACAGGATAACTGACAAGGTATTCATTCCACAAGACAATCATCCGGATATCAATTTTGTTGGTCTTCTTATTGGTCCGAGAGGAAACACCCTGAAGGCTTTGGAGAAAGATGTAAGCTCCTTTTGTCGCTGTTAAACCTCCATAATTTTTGTTTTCATTCGCGAATCTTGCACTTCTTTTACTGGTGCTTATTTTCAGTTGTAATTGACCGATAGTCTAGGCTTCGGTCTTCAGTGTTGTTGCTACTGCCTCTCCCATCCTTCTAACCAGTGACAACCGTACATTATTACTTGAACTGATACTCAACTGCCGTGCAACCATGCGGGGAGGGAAAACATTCGTAATCAAAAGGCGAAAGATGGGGGGTGGATTGGATAGAATTTCTATACTCCAGCCTATATATTCAACATTAAGTCACTTACATCAGTGATTGGTGACTGCATGATTGAGCCTTAGGTATGTGTGTGGTACGTTGCATCCCGTCATTGCCACTGATTTCCCAGTAGTCTGCGCGATGTTAGCCTGATTAACACTAACCAGACCAGTGGTTGAAAGGATCTAGCGGAGCACGTGGCTGTGACGCAGTAGCTCTGTCCTGCTTTCATTAACCAGGTTGGATAATGGGAGAGTTGTGTTTCCTGTAACTCATCAGCTGAAGTGACTTGTATCGTGTATACTCAGAAAACCCTGCAAGATTACCCAGAGTTGTCCTGGATTTCGTACACTTCGCATACTTGTCTGCCTTTAGGTCTTTAAAGGATACGGTGGTCGACGCACTCCATAGTGGTGGGGCTTAACGGCCAGTTGTAGTTTACAATTGCTCGTCCAGGATCGTTCGGGAATATGATTCATCTAGTAGGAGCCATTGTTCTAGAGGCTGTTGAGTTTATAACTGCACCCAGCCCAGGTGTGGTCGGACCAAGAACGACTTATGCTCAATCGCTTATCGTGTTTAATCTTCCTCGGAGCAATTCTTGGGCTATCAGCATAGTAACCGCGGGATAAGAATTTCCTTGCTGCATATTTCAAAGGTAGGGTTTTCCCAAAATTTCCACCAGCCTGTGTCGAAATACCAACCTAAAACACGGCTACTTTTCGAGGTCATTCCGGGTATCCTTCAGTGATAGAACTTGAGTGGAACAATTTACGCTGTTATGGCGGGCCACCCACGACAAATCAGGGGATTCCATCAAAATCCGTCTACGTATCCCACAAAGACATTGAGTCTCCCTAACTCCGTAAGTCACTGTAAGCGGCATCGGTGAGTTCTTACCCACTACTCCTTTTATCGGGGTTACTTCTATGCAGTTCATATCCATTAACTCAGGTCTGTTTGTCCTCTAAGCAACAGGCGTAACAGGCCATTTACGCGTTCCTATTTTGAATTGGTTCAACCATCCGAACTTTTATGTATGACCTTTTTAGTGCAATGCACGGCCGACCAAACATTATTGGCTTGACCTGTCACTCGCCGCGGGTTTCAGTGTGGTTTCGAAAACTGTCTCGAAAAACCAGAATCCTGACAAACAGTGTGGGATTACCAAACTGATAACTCCGAAGTCTCGAATTTTGTTTCTACACCCATTTCACCATCTCCATAAACATAGATTGAAATGCGATTGTTGCTCTAAGGCGGCGGCACGAGCATACAACTCGTCGAAATCGGCCACTTTCATGAAAGGGAAAATACACAGGGCTTCAAACCGTCTATATTGACACCACCTCTTCTCAGTAACTTGGAAGAGTTTCTAGAGGCATGCGGTGCTTTCAGACCGTTCGTTGTCGATGTAGCGGAAAGCTGGTGTTTGGTAGTTGAAGGCGAGGGGGATGTAAGTTGGGTTTAGCCGTGTTTCACCACGATCGCCAGTTTGCGGAAAGCGGAGGTGTTACTCCTTAGATCGATAACCGGCTCATGGCGTCGGCAACGTATGACGCACCTTTTCTTAGTTCTGAAATCTATTGGCGTATTTTACATTCCACTCCATCCACTTGTAACTTACTGGCACTTGACGGCCCTGCTGTTCGCTTACTCAATGACACCATTCGCAATTCGCCTCTGCAAACTTCTCAGATTTTATTCATGGATGACTAATTCGTTTGACTTGGCCTTCGGCATTTGTGATGCCCGCGCTCATCTCACATCGTCCACTCCTGAGACAAAAACACTGACTCTTGTTAGGGTTTGGCAATTTACGCATTTCGATGACTCTAGACCAAACTGGATGGCGTAATGATCACACCGACATTGTCGCCTATACCAGACGGGCTAACAGGTAGAGTTCTGGTGAACAAGGCTGTTGAGCCAGAGGCTTCAGTTACGAGCTTTAATCATTCTCTATTAATCACGAAACTACTGTTTCTGTATCTCGGCGGTCGTCTCGCAGTTTATTCCCGATCACTGTCTATTGTGTACGACAGAGCCATCAGGCATTAGCATACTAAGACCGATCTGTCTCTTAGCGTTCTGAATTTTTTCGACACCGATTTATAGTAATCTTTCGGTAGATCCCACAACGGATCCTGCCGATGAGCAAAAGTGTCTCGACAAGTCCTCTGTCTTATCGCTCCGCCTCCGGTTTCCACCTTCCCTTCCTTGGGCCTAGAATGCGGGTTTATATGAGTACTTTCAGCGTTCTTGCTAAGAAACAGATAGGTTAATAGGTTGTTCCTACACAAACGTCAAGCTCTTCGAAACTCAACGTCTGATGCAATTCGGGGTCTAGACTGCGGGACGATGGTCAGCAGGTGTTGCCCGCCCGATGCCACTCGTACATTTTGGGTGGCTTCTCGATTACCATCACCCGTCAGGTAATAGAAGTTGTGATTCTCAGCACAGTGATCCCAACCGCATTAGCAGACTAAATTCCCGTTAGCATCAGACGTGCTGTCTGCTTGGAAGGTTCTGTTAAGATCAGCTCTAGACGACAACCCTTCAAAAATCCCTTAATTAACTGGAGTAATATCGCCGACAAGAATGCCTTTCATTCGGATCAGGCTGTCATGTTTTACTTGACACCAGGCTCGAACATAGTCACTTTAGGTGGGGATATAAACCTCCGATTTGGCCCTCGTGGTGAAACCGAGTCTTGTCTGGATGACAGGTTCAGACTGGCATCACGTCGTTTATTTAATGTTGAGGAGCGGTTGCATCTGTGCGTCCAGTGCGAACCATTTTTAACTAGCATCATGTTTTACCTGGCACCTTTCGAATCAGATCTGGTCTCAGATAAGCTGTGTAGCTGTTAGTTATGAGTGACGTCGCTTAATTCAGCACTATCATTTATATTGTGTTCAGATTCTGCGCTGTTTTGTTTCTTCTTTCACTTGGCAGTAGTCTCACCAGCTGTAACGGCTGGATGTCGAAAAACTGATTAGGCCATCGGTAAACCATAGGTGTTAAACTAGCCTAAAACTCAACCGTAGCATTCTGGCCCCGACAATCCAGACAGCTGTCGGACCAAACTCTTGCAGGCCATTCAGGCAACGGATACTATGGCGTGCTGCATGGTGGATTGTAGGTTAAACCAAAATCGAGTATCAGAGAAGTCTCTAGATTCAAACAGAATGTGTCTCATGACAGCTCATATTACACATTTAAGAGAGGTATTCATGAGAAGCTGAGACCTAGCCTGATCGCGGATTGTGTGACTTGGATAACTGAAAAAGTTGAAGGAGAAACCGCCTCTGGCTCAGGAAGCTGATCCAGCTTATACTTACGGAGAGGCGATTGACAATTTTTAGACAGCGCAGACAATGGTAGATGTCATTTGGCGCTTTGTTGAGCACTTCTGATTGCGTATTGTCCTCCTCAAAGTTCTTGTGTAAGGCTGCTATGGTTACATAGATTTAATCATAAACAGTGAAGTGATTATTGACCGGTTTATGTACTTGGGCAGTTGCGGCGGCAGAGGTATAGGAAATGTAGTAGGGACCTGTATCTCCAAGGCTAAGGCTATGTTCGCTAATCTAAGACTTCTAGTTACAAAGAGACATTTCTGGGAATCTTGTGAGCATATAACGCAACTTTGTGCGAGCTGCATTGCTTTACTGCTGCGAAGCCTGACTACCGAGAGTAGAAGACGTGAATCATCTTCAGATACCTGACCAGCGATGTCTGTGTCCGGTCGCCCTCATCGGGTGGCACCATCAGATAAGCGACACATAGGAAGCAGATACTGCATAGTGAATTTCGAGCGAATCCCGTTGTTAAATCCTACGGTGCGCACAGATTAAGATTATTTATCCATGTACTGACAACGTCGGCTGGTCGTCTGCCTATACGCCGATCAACTGGATCAAGTGGGATGGGGTAAATGAAACCACTCACTCTATAGGGTTAGCCATTGTTAGTCGGGTTCACCTACTGATTTTGGGGCCTGACTACTGTGAGTCGATGGCTAGATCCCAACCAAACTAAGTGGCGTAAATGTTGCTGTTATTTGACTGGGTTGTCTTTGAAGTAAATGCACTTGACGCGAAGCGGTGAGAATCGCAGGGAAGTCGTCTCGCGGATGATGCTCCGTTTTCGTTTCCGGCTTGTTTGTTTGTAAGATGTAGACGTGTTGATTTTGTATGCTTGGGTTTAAGCAGTCGGTTTTTAACCGTCAGGTCCACCCTCTTCCCTTTGTTTCTCCTAACTAGATTCGCTCTTTCCCCCGTTGTATTACAGTTAAGCATCAGCGAGGTGTTACTGCCTCTGATGATTATGTGAACGCTTGGTCGAAAATAGCGGCGTTCGCACGGTGAACGATCTCGTAAAAATCATCTGAGGCGGACTACATTGTAACCATCAAGACAGTTGTTGCTGACCTACTAATCGACGTCCCCCTTGTCTACAGTGATCTGGTTCGTTTAGTGTGGCACATATATTCTCTATTCTTGTTACAACTTTGTAAGGAACTTCCTTGAGGTTGGCAGGATATCTCTTACCTGGGAACTCAGCGATATCCGTTGTCTTGATGCCCCATTTCGTCTTTCGATGGTTCTTGACAGCTCGTCACGAGCGCGGTTACCAGGCTGCAAGTTCGCGCCCGGTTTCAGCTTCGGTTCCTACGTTGATTTGGGCTGCTCGACTGTGTCTACTGTTTTCTTAACTGGGTGGTTTTCGACCACTAGCGACTCACAAGCTTAGACAGTGTGTACGAAGTGCGTTTGGTGACGGTGTTACCGTGTGACTGCAGACCGTAACCACTTGAAATGGCTTTACTTATCTTTGATTTATGTCTTCAGCCGAACTGATTATGCTGTTTGAAAGCGGTTATTTGATGGCAAGAGTCGAAATAATTCAACTTCTTCCGCCATGGCTTGTTAGTTTTAAGCGACCCTGTCATTTGCTGCAGATGCTAGCTAGTCACGTGCTGCACTATGCGCCTTGTGCCGGTGCCACAACTCATTGGCGTAAAATGCGAGATGAAGTAGTAGTGTCTCTCAATCGCATTCGTCTCCTTGGTTCATGACGTTAAAGAGGTGTGCGGTTTTTCAGGTTCACAGGCTTGAAGGTCACCGCCTTTGGGTTTTGTTCACGATTTAGTGGCAATAACGGGTGGGGCAGTGACAGCCTCAAGAAAACCGGTTTTTCTTTCACTTGAAACTCGTTTGTTTTTACCTTAACGTTAGTTTTCAGTTCGAACGAGTTTTCCGATTTCTCATCTTTTCCCTCTTTGTTGGTTAACTGGGAATGTGGTAGTTAGGTGAGTGCCTGTTACTGGTACATTGCTATCAATGGCGATGCACTGTGAACATCATTTTGTCCTCGTTAGTAGTGCGGCTGTTTATTTATAGGGTGTTTCGGGCCAGACGGAGACAAGGGGTTTGTGAGTTTAATCAGTTCCATTACTCTCCCTCCTTGTGTTTAAACTAGACTTGGTGTGCTTATGGTCATGTAATGGCTAAGCTTTATTGTGAATCACTGATGTTTTATTGTCGACAATGAGGCCATGCTTGAGACGCCCCTTTTGGTGTTGCAAGTCAGCCTAGCTTGTTGCACCATTCATCCTGTCTGTTTCTTTGCACGTGTAGTCATGACGCTAATCCAGATCATTTCAATTGAATTTAATGTTGCCTGAATGTGTGGGTCTGGTCTTTTGAATCTTGCCATTTATTTGCAGTCTAAAGAAACCGTCGCTGAGAATACCAACTGCCTTTATTTATGTGACAATCATCTACTGTAGCTTCGATTATCTGTACGGTGTTTGCGGAACGATGCAAGTACTGTCACACTTGTCGCTGGAGTGCGCACTTATGCATCGCCGCGAACCGAACTGCACTTGATCGTGACCAAGCTGGCACGCTTTGTGAAGTGGGACGTCTTTTAACTTAATGTCACCCTCATCGTAGAACAATATATTAGTGCTTCTCACTGATGCTTAGCTATCTTACAACCATGAAGTAAAAAAGCAACCCATGACCAGGAAGACAAAGAACGAGAAAGGAGAAGGGACTGTGAATATTCACGACTTAATGCACTGTTACCTCGAGCCTAAACGTCTGAATAATTGAATAAAATTCCGAGGTCAACATAGTCGTCAACATGTGTTTGTGTGACACGTACAAGTTGCACGCTTTAGACTCAGTTGTTTGTATGTGCATGTCTATAGTTAGGTTTAGGCAATGTCGAACGATTACCTTCAGTCGGTGCCTATTCAGTGAAATAAAGGTCTCAGCCAGGCCGTGTGATCGATAAACAACTTTTCGGAAATCCACGAACCGTTCTTAATTACATGAATGCCAACATGCCATATATAGTGTGAGAAAGCACTCTCTGCCTTTGAAAACACAGACACAAAAAATGAGTTTGGGTCAAAATGGAAGATTTTTTAAACACATTTCGCAGTCTCGAAGCCAGTAGGACTCAGATTTGGGATACTCCAATAGGATGCACACATATCGACGAACAGAGGGTAGACGACGCACATAACAGTCGCAAGCTAATCAAACAACGGTGACACGCGTTTGCATTGACAAGATTAAACTTTGCGTTTTCACAAGTACGTTTTAGAAGCCTTTGCTTACCTCCCCGCGTGCTTTTCATTGCGGTTATTGGTAGTTGAAAGAAATCACAGCTGCCAGGCGGTGACGTAGACACGGAATATGAAAGCCTTGGTAACCCTGCTGAACAAACTGCGTGGCTGCCGCTTACCGGGTTGAAGAATGCGTGATTATCCGCATCGCTGGTTAAGAACGTTGTCCGACATGGTACTGTCGCCATCTGGCGAACCCGCATCTTTGAGGTTATTGTCTCCGTGACTTTATTGTTTTTTTCCCACCACGCATCTTTCTGTTCTCCATGAGTGTCCAATCTCTTTTCCTGACTTGTTTTGTTATAGACAACATTGTGAAAGGTGCATTCGATGTAAGCTTATCGAATTTCTCCCTAATACTTAGTTGATTTACATGAAGTATGCGGACGACATTGTCTCGTTTAGCGTTTCTGCCGACGATATGTCAGCCATACTAAGGAAAGTGATTGGTAGGGCTGGTTTGTATAGAGGGCGCTTTGCACCGTAAAGTTACTGCTTCAAGACTGGGGCGTTTCCACCCTTACGTTCTTCATTACACACAATTCGCTCGAGACTGTGGACACATTTACTTACGTGAATAACAATATTTTGTCCGTTTGTAATATTGCTGGTGAGCTGTCAGCAACAATAGCGCGGGTCTATGCTCCCTTTGTTGAAACGAAGGTTACATGAGACACCGTACGGTTCATTTTGCTCTGTGCTTCATAAGGTGGACTATCCATGATGGGGATATCAACAAACCTACTGTGTTTGACCATCGTTGCCTTTATCAATTATTCCGCATCAAGCAGGATGATAGCGTGAGCAACGCGGCCGTTCGTCAGCGCGTTTTTTTTAGAACGTTGAGAGTATGCGCTCCATTGGTCATCTAATCAGGTTGTGTAGTCTGTGATCGTTAGTTCACGTGTTGTGCATGCCGTCTAGGCATCTTTCGCATCGGAAACCGTCTACTGAGGTGATCAACAATAGGAGAAAACTGCTGGTTATAAAAGTTATCCGAGATGACGGCGTGCCGCGATTATTGATGTACCTGCCCCTATTTCTAGTTTTTTTGCCTAGTTTTGTTTTATCTATTCTTTTATTATTTCTGGTATAAATTTTTTATGGTGTATTCCACGTTGCTGTTGCAGTGAGCGGAGGCTCGAATCATTGTACTTTCTGATCAAGCGCACGGCCGTCAATATTTGATTATGATAGTGTTTAATAATGTCATTCCGTCGATTGCTACCAGGATGAACGGCGGCCTGGGGCCTTGTTCCCTGGATACAACTCAACGCTGTATAAGTATGGTTTTCGGAATCCGATTATCATTTTCTTATCAAACGATTGAAAAATACCTTTAAAGTCAGTAATCGTTGAAACTTCCGCGACAGAATGGTGCCTTTCTGTCGCATACTATCTAGGCAGGAGTCTCACGCTGAAACGCGTAGCATGTAACATTCCAGAAAAAGTGTTGCAATGCTATTATGCTGCCGTGCCACAGGAAAAACTAGTTAACCGTCATCACTGAAGATGAACAGTCAAGTTACTTTAAAAGAATACATCAGGGTAAGTTGATTGTTGTTTACGAATCTGACCAGAAAATTTGAATAACATGCCACGCTAATTTCGGAGACTAAATTACCAACCTTCGCTCAGAGCTGCGAATATTGTATTGCACCTTTTTACCTGTAAGGCTTGTTCACATCTATTACCGCATCTCGAGGTGATATTTTTAATTATCTCCGAATGCAACTTCAAAACTGCTGGTATAGGTCACTCTCTAAGGGCTGCTTCCCGGGGCTTTTTATGCCATGCCGTCAGTCTTGTCAGTGGCACGATTCCTCATGTTGATGCACGTAAGCAGGCTGGTGTAACACTTTCATTACTCTGTTGTAGGTACCTATATTTGATACCATTCACTGGCTTAATCATTTTTATAGCAACTTACTTTGGGGAATGGTCTGGTTGATAATGATGCCGTCTGAAAAGCCCTCGTGCTGTTGATGAAACGCCATAGTACATTACCTCTGTTTACCAATGACCAAACGTTAGATAAATAAGCAGATTTCGACCTATCATTTGCTGTATCTTCTACAGCACGTTTTACATAACACTGTCTATTGTGTAGAATTATATAATATCCCAGAAAAATACCATAATTGAGGGTGGTGATGCAAACGTTGACTCGGAGGTGGTTGCAGAAAACCAGTCTTCCCGTATGACGCTTATACAGTCTATTCGTACTTGTGAACAACGCCGTGTCTGTTATGAGCGAGTATCTCAACTTAATGTCGAACGTGACTGTGGTTTGATGTGAACGGGCAGAAACTTGAAGGCAAATTTGTAAACGACTATTACAAATAATTGATTTAAACAAATGGGTGTCTCATCTGCTCCTGTAGTTTGATTTTATGACAAGAGATTATTAAGTTTAGTTGTCATGTAACCTACTCACAAGAGAGATGCCACTTCGGTCGTCTCCCGTGGGTGGACCTTGCGTAGGAGAAGGGGATTACATTGCGTATATCATAATCCGGAAATTATTCCTTCTGATGACACAGGCATCTCTTTGAGGCCTAAGGGTCGCGTATATAAAGCGACTATAAGAGCTGTATTTCTTTACAGTCGCGGAACTTGACCAATCAGGGTAAAAGAAATGAATCGTCTTCAGGTATTTGACCATCAGTGTCTGCGTTCGACTTCGCTCGCCGAGTAGCACCAACGAGTGAACAACAAAGAAGTTAGGAAGCGGGCATTTGGTAGTGATTGCCAAGCAAATTGTGTTGTTTACGCTTTAGGTTTATCTAAACTTAGACGGTTAGACCGTGTACTAAGGATGTCAGCTGGCCATCTACCCCAGCAAACACTGCCGACGCATCGGTCCACTGGCGTAGGTGGTGTGGCGTAAATAAATGACGTCATTCACAGAGGGGTTGGCCACTGTAGGTCGGATTCGTCTCCCAGGCTAGGGACCTCGCGAATCTTCGAGTCGGTGGCTAGCGACTTTACATGAAATGGCGGCTAATCGGGCTGGGTGACGTGAATGTTGAATGGCTGAGTTGTCTGTGAAATAAGCTCACTTAGTAATGCTGAGCAGTGAATACTGATGACGTGTTGCTTCCATTAATAGCTCGGTTGTTTGAAACATGTTGGCACCTTGTTGATCGAACGTGGACTAAGGTTTACTTTTTCTCTATGGCAGTTAAACATCACTAAAACTTACTGATTTGTTGCTGTCTGTGATGATGATGACAACGATTGACGAACTTTTATGCATACGGGCAGTGCGTGAAATATGATGCTGAGGCTGGTCCAAACGTTTTCACAGCCTGGAAGCTCCTATGTTGTCCACCAGTTCATTTAGTTACAGTGACGTTTACACAAGTAGAACAGATGAACAACTACCTCGCCGAGTGACAGGGCAAGTTTCGAAACGGCTAAACTAACTGGTGACAACAATGTCAAACCGATAGACCCGTTGCTAGAAATCCTGCATCGTCGATTGTTAAATACCTCAGTACAACATCACCGAGTCGATCTACTTCGTTCATTCAAAATATTGCTACACAATCAGAATCTGAAGCTAAACTGGTCTTTTGCCAAGCAATGCGGATCAGAACCCAGAACCCACTAACCGGCATTGTGTGCACAGAAGTAGCTGAAGCAACCCATTGGGTTGCCGTGGTATTGTTGACGTAATACTTGGTGTGAATGTATACGTGGCCATACCATGCTTGCCTCATTTGTCTGTCGTATATAGCCTGCATGTTTTTTGTTTGCGGAGGATGAGAATAAACAAAATGTCAACACAATGCGACATGCGTCTTCTTTCTGCTGTGATGAAATTGATGCATGTTGCGTCCACCTGTCGTTCAACCTCAATTTGTGTATCGTCAACACGGTTTATTCATGTCTACACATCGACTGAAAAAAATCAGGGAAAAACAGCCTCCAGTACAATTTGTTTTCTTTTGATTATCCTCTGCTCGACCGTCTTCCTGTGATTAGCGTTAATCTCATTTTTGGCTGCACATCGATGCCAGAGCTATTATCCAGAGTTGAATTATCAGTTTGCTGTTTTGTGTTTGTGCAAGCGTGTACGGGGATGTTTGCACTTGTCGCTTATGCATTGTCGGTCTTACACGTATTTATTTGGAAGAATGTGTTTACTCCTTTTTGTTCTTTTTATTTTAGACGGGTGCCAAGGTTATTATACGTGGCAAAGGTTCAGTGAAGGAAGGCAAAGTCGGTAGACGTGACGGGCTTCCTATGCCTGGAGAAGACGAACCATTACATGCATTCGTCTCAGCACCCGTAGCTGAAGCAGTGGAGAAGGCTGTCAAGAAAATTAACGAAATTATCCGTCAGGGTATTGAAATTCCCGAAAGCCAGAATGATTTGCGCAAGGCGCAATTGCGAGAACTGGCTCTACTTAACGGAACACTTAGGGAACATGAGGGCTTGATGAAACTTCGGGCCATGGCTGAAGCACAAACAATTGCTACCAACAAGATTCAGTGCGGCATTTGTGGCGGTACGTCCTTATTAACTATTTATTTTCACACCAATTTCCGGTTGTTCTTGTGAAGAAAATTCATGAGCACTCCAGAACTGTGACTGTTAACACGAGTTATTTTGAAAAAATCTTGTTCCGTTCATTAATAGAAAGCCGGGGATGTAGATCACTGAACACCGTCCACTTCCGGCTTCAGCCTTCGTATTCAGCCAAATCTATCAGCTGACCCACTTCAAAAGGAAGCACTAAACTCAAATGTTGCTCTTACCAATACTTACTATTAGTACATATCCTCGTTCGGATCCTGAGTTGCAATCCGGTCCTTGTGATTGTGAGACTTGCAGGTTAGTCATAACGCCAGTAACCTCACTAAGCATGACGATCATTTTTGAAGGAGACTAAGCAGAATCGCTCTGTTCAGTCCGATTAATAACCCCATGATCAGGACTTCCCAGTTGGGTTGTAGCCACTTTCTTAACTAAACCAGCGAGGCATGGTTTGCAGCATCAATAGAATCGTGGGGATGTAGATTATTTCAGTGTGGTGTGATTATTCGGCCGTGCCTATTGTGAGTTTGCGGGCGTTGTTGACGCGCTCGAGACTGGCAGTGCAATTTCCGGTCAGGATATGGATGTGCACTACTGATAGGCTCCAATAAGGGCGAAACACGAATCTAATGCTTCCGTTCGAAGTAGGCTGACCGGAAGCCTTTACTGAGTACGATTAGGTGAGTGGTATTCACTTTAAAACAGTTCCTTTCGCATACGACTACTCTATTTCTGGTTGTTCTCTCAATTATATAAAAGAATGGGAACCTGGGGTAAATAGCTGGTATAAGCAAACTATTATAAACAGACGGTTTTTGTGCAGACGATCAAAAAGTTACACACAAACGCCACACCGGCACGAGTCCACACAACCCAGCTTTTGTATTTCACCCGTGCTTGTTTGCTTTAGTAGGGTAGAAGAATCTGATCATGGACGCGATGCTGATACGATCCAACGAAATGATTATTTATAGCTTCTCTGGTGGTCACTAGGACGAACTTCTTGCAAAGAGATGTTAACTTGCCAGCTTTTTTTTACATCAGAATTTGTCGCTCTGACAAATACCGATTTTAACTCTAATCAATTTTGAACTTCGTTTTGTTTTTGAGCGACATCCTTTGCTGTGTTTGAACTTGACAACCGTATGCAGTTCATTTAGTCGAAAGACTTCAGACAATAGTGGGTCTACGCTTTTTTATAACAAGGCGGTTCCTGGCCGTCGAAAACAATTATTTAATGTTTGGTGGGTTGTTAAAGAGTTCGGTTCGCTAGCATTCACAACTACGGTTGCTTCCAAAACCCGGTCTTTAGGCGTTACATTACAAGGCGGATACGCGAATCAGTATTCCTCAGGACGTTTACCTCAAATTTTGTGAGCCAAACACCTTTCGTAGAATTGCCTTCTTTTTTAATCAGTTCGTGGTCCTTTCCTTTGCAGGAGCTGGTCACTTATCAACCGACTGTAAGGTGAACATGAGCGGTTTGGCATATTTGGATCAGCTGAATTCGAATCCTTCCGAACGCGCTAAGATGGACAGCGAATATTCTGCTTTAATGGCAGAGCTCGGTGTTGGCGCAGGATCCTTTTTGTCATCAGGTGTGGGTTAGTTGCCCTTTAGTATCCTTCGTCAGTTGTGCATTAGTTTAGAATTCAAAGTAGTTTTTATTATTCAAAAATGTGATGGATTATCTTCAGATGTTCCACCTTTGGCTCGATGTGATATTTTGATTGTTTCCAACAACATTTGAATGTCTGGTCATATTTGGATCTCCTGCACACATTCATAGTGCCGTTTGAAAATGTTTCACTCATAGGTCGTATGGGAGGGCTGAGACCCCAAGTTTCTCGTCCTCCTCGTCAGCCTCCTCCGCCGGGAATAGCTCCGTCGGAAGATGATGACGAAGACGTGAACAGTTCGACAGTGAACGGCAGTATCGCGGGTACACCAACTGCCCCAGTGGCACCGCCTGTTTCTGAGCCTTATCCTTATATGCTACCTCCACCTCCCCCCATGCCGGGCTCCCACTATCCTCAAATGGTTCCGGCGACTGGTGGTTGGTCGGGTCAGGCGATGATGATGCCACCAGCCGGGGTTTATCCTTCTGCTTCCGGTTATCCATCGGCCACCCCCAGCGTGTACACTACACCAACAACTCATAACGGTAGTTCCGCAGGTGGGACGTTATGGCCTTCAGGTCCGGTGACAGCAAGTTCTTGGGGAGATCCTGCTATGTCATATGGCGGTAAGCAGCATTTTTTTGTTGTATATGGTTTTCGTTAATTTGGAGTTTTTTTTAAATTATCATACTGACATCACTGTCGCTACTACGTCAAAATCTGAGTACAACTGTTTGACAGTATCCGTCGTGTTCAAGCTTATCACTTATTCATTTGATAAAATGAAACTCCGTTCTTAGGTTGCCCGTCCGTTTCTGAGTTGTTCTGTATAGATTAGTGATGAAAGAGATTTATAGTTTTAATTTTGACTGCTTCAAGGAACTGGATTGAAGCAGTTTAAAAGCGTCCATCCCTTGTAGAACTATCTTATCCACAGTTCTGCGAGTGTAATCGTATCGTATAACCCAAAGCTCTGATCTCAGGAATTCTCAGCTGTTCTTACAATTAGGAACACCAAAGCAGTTTAACTCGAGTCTTTTTCCACAATTAAAAGCTCCAAATCCGCAAGCTCAGTTGGTGGGATACAATTAGATTCCTTTTCACGATACATCGTTCACTAAAGTTGTCTGTGAGGTGGCAGTATTCACTTCTAGACCACTTACTATGCTTTTCTATATACCAGCTGATTTCCCGCCAAATTTTCCGTTTCAGGTCCCGGTATGGTTCCCTGTCCGTATGCTCCCATGCCCGGTAATTATTGGGGTGGTGTATACCCCCAGCCAGTCCCAAATCCCCCACCTCCACCCCCACCGGGCGTATAATATTAACCACATGGAAATGCTGCTTACTACGAGTGCTGTATCATGATTGTTTTTTCCCTTTCTGTTCCATGCATTGTAAGTTGTGTACAGAAACCATCATGTTGTCCTGTTTTCACTCTTATTTTTGTGTTCGTGTAGCCCGTTTTACCGGTCTGTTGCACTGCTGAATATAGTGTCTAAAAATCGCTGCGTCACGAAGGCGCCTGTGGAACACGTGTGTAATGCTTCCTTATTCATATAGTTCCGGCCTGACTGTTTTAATATTGTTTCTATACACAGTGAACAGTATTTATCCACAAACACCCCCAAGCCTGATCGGATGGTACTGTGGCTCGATTTGCTTGTCACTGATTGTTAACAGATATTTCAGAGAAAACTTCTGCCAAGGGAACGAGATGAAAAGTGGATGGAGTACGATTAACTAACAGGTGCAGACCACTGCTTGTGATACGCCGTTATATTAGGTTGTCTGAGAAACTGTACGTAAATGTAATCTGTTAACTGACGCGTCAGTCGGATCCTCCTGTTGACTTATTAACGCCTGACAATGAATCATTAGCAATCACATCGTCGAATAAATTTGGTGCTGTTCCGTAATTCAGAATGTTCGGGTTACGCGCTCTGTTTGTCAGTTGGTCGGTTGCACAGCCTGTGCTGTTTGCGTCGCGTACCCCGCATATCAGGTGAGCGGTTTTCGCATTGACTTATTTACTGACACCATCCGCAGTTGGGTAGAATCACCTGCTGGTTGCGAAACATGAAAGCTCTGACCGTTCCTTTAGTTAAAGTGAATAGGTGTTGCCAACTCGGTTAGGGTGTTCGCAATCGCGCAGTTCACCGGTGGCATCGTATTGTAATCAGCAATATGCATTACTGTTTCTAGTCCTACTTAACCTTTTTTAAAAAAAAAGTTTTTTCGGTTATTCCACAGCACTTGCGGTAGCTTGAACCATCGTACCTATTGATATGGCTCATGGCCGAGCGGATGAGTGCTCTTTAGTTAACCTTGTTTGCATCTAAGTTTAGATAATGTTTTATCTGTGCACGCATCGTCCATAACTTTTTTGTTGGTCTTGTTTTGCCACAGATGAACTGTATGTTATCAAGTGTTGATATCCTAGGTTGTTTAGTCTATGCCGATCACACGGAACTAAAGAAGTTGAGTTTCCGATCTGGTGTGACTTACTCAGTGTAACTTACCATCTAGGTATCTGCTTTGACGTTCTACTTGGTTGTCCGTAGATACTTGTATTATCCGCTTTCACTCTACACAAGATCAACCAGATGGTAATATAATCCTGGCCGTCGCTCACTGTAATAGTGTTGAATATTCTAAACAAGCATTTTCTAAAGTGATCGAAGGCGGCTTTTTTATTGAGCCGCTAGTGGCGTGAATGCAAGTATAGTACTGACTACTGTAACTTTCCATGTCAGATATCATCTTTAACAAACAGTCTGAGCGATTATAATGTCCCCAACTTGGCAGGTTGTGTTTGTGGAACCGTTTTGCGCCAGGAGTTCCTTATTACGGAAAACGACAATATAAGATACTTAACCTTCAGAAAGTTCCTCAGTTGCAGACAATGGTTGTCATAATCCTTATCTTACTTATCATTATTCGATTAGGAGTTTGTTCCGCACTCAGATATCCGTGCATGGTTTTCCACTACCAACGCCAGTGGTGGTTTTTGTCTCATGAACCAGGGCTAAGATCCTTGGCGTGCGTATTCAAATTACATTCTGCTCACGGTCGTTGTGGTCAGTCACAGGGCGACGCTTGACTGCTCGATTGTTGGAGTTTCTATATTTCGCGCCCATATTGTGGCTTTATCCGACCATAAATAGTTTTTGTTAAGTGGTGTCTGCTGCCGTAAGCGCTCGTTTAGCATACAAGGTACTCGACTAAACGCCTATCCGTTTTTTTAGAAGCGCACCGGGGATCTACCGCCTTGCTTATTTGATTATTTTACCCGTCATGGACTAATTGACGGCGAGAAACAGCACGCTTCTACGCCATCAGGAATTCAAGTTTGACTCATTTTATGTCTGACTAGTTTCACACGTTTATCGAACGTTTATAGTCAACAAGGCTCCCTATCTCTTCCCGATCATATGAATGAACGATTGATCAAGAAAACTTCCGGTTTAAGCGTCTTCACAGTTCAAACTTAATGTGTAGTAACTTGTGCAGAAGCGGCTCTGAGGAATCTTCCTAGATGTTACTCGGCCAGTTATACCTTCGAATTCGTGAAGTTTCATCGACTTCCGTACTCACACTTGCATGATCTTTTGATTATCCTAGCTTGGTTTACGTAAATTTGGGGGTACTGAATGCGGTGTGCCATCGTAACAAAAAACGTCCACCCGACGATGCGATTGTTCCTACTCGAATTCAGACAAGGGGTATTCCGAATGTTTCTTTATAGTGATATCCACCAATTTACTGTGTTGGATCACTCTCCGTACTGTCCACGCCGCTAATTCTGGTATGGAACTTTCTTCATATCAGTTAGTTAAACATTATTGTGGATGCGACTAGCGAATGAGCTGTTTGGAAACTTTTCTCGTGAACAATCGACAGAAAGCTGTCCTCACTTTTAAATGGATGTTCCATTTTTATGCAACAAAGCGTTAAGAATGCTTGTTTCTCATCACTGATTTGTAATGATACGTTCAACAGTTGTCTGAAGTTTGTTGTTAAAGACGCGAGTCATCAACTATGTATTCTTGATGAAGTATCTGTTCGATAAGTCAGTCCCATTTAGATTTGTTTTGTGAGACGCGTAACGACAGGTAAATGCGTATATTTTGTCCACAAAAGCAACAACACATCTTTTGAGCGGGCGTAGGGTAAACGAAAAGGAACGTGAAAAATAAACTCGTTACTGATGTGTTTGTTTGATAGGGTTGGAGCAATATAACGAAAGATGTAGGTACTCGCAATTTGGCTAGGATTGTGAGGTTAGATAATACTGCTTGATCATCGTTGACTACAAAATATAAAATGCAAAAGGATGACAGTTTGAGAAAAGCGAGCGAGCTCTGTAAGCTGCCACGAAAGTGATTTTGTGTCTGGGCTTTCGGTCAACTTATTCAAACGCTGACTTCCGAATTTCCACTCTTCGGGGTGCTCAGAATAAAGGTATTGTTCTTCGTCCACCTAAAAGTCTTGGTCAATGATTTTCTGTAAAGAAAAATGCACAAAATCATTCACGTTGATTGTCGTACAGGGACATGCACGATACGCTGTCATTAGCTGTGCATGTACTTGCACATGGTTAAATAAAAAGTCAACAGGGACATTCAGCACCGCTTAGCCTGGGCGGACCAAACATAAAGCATGGCTCGTTGCACTTTCGCATTTGCGTATTGGCCAGATTTACATTCACTCAGATGGAGCTCCTGAGTGTTGACTTACAGAATCTTCGCTTAATCCGGAGTTTTCATTAAATCATACTCCCACTCAATTCGGCATTATTTCATCAAGTTCGACATGCATATCAACGAAGCTCCGAGTATCTACCAACTCACTGAAATACAAGAGGCATGGATAGCGAGACTCAAATGTGTGCAGTGAAACTATCGGGGTGGTTGGTGCGGTATAAAACCACGAGGGTTCACAAGTGGGTAGATAGTAACCATTGAAGCTACACTGTATGGCTTCGGGAGGCTCGTGTGACGTTCGCGTGGGAGTGATGTCGCTTCGTCGTTGATTTCCAAACGCGAGCGTGGCTTTCTGGCACTAACTGTTACTCGGAGGTGACTTCGAATATGTTGCCAGTGAGACAGCTGTTGCAGTATATTTTACATGGCTCGTCTTGAACAATGGCGGAACAAATGGTTTAAAGTCCGGAAAATCCAGTTTTAATACAGTTGGTAATCGTTCTCAGAACTAACTTAGCTATCTCCCGTATGTTTCAGTTCGTTTATTTTAAAGGCTTCGTCTTTTTACTGGATGTTGCTCCTCTCAACAGCTTCCCTTTGAACTAAACTGGCTGAGAAGTCTAAGAATACGAAGGCTGCCTTCAGTTTTGCGTGTCCAGTCTGCAACTCCAACCGATCTGTCTTGGCTGCTGTATGTTGATACCGGAATTACTGTCCATCTCTTGGGATATGGGTTCGTGGGTGCAGCGACAAATTTCCGCCATGTGGACGTTAAATAATGATCTCAGTGCGTATTTTGACCTACGCTTCATGTTCCTACGTGCTCGGATAAGGAATTACTGTATGTCTGCGAGCTGGTCTTATGGTTCTGCCGTAATGGTTTTGACAGCTGTTCTCATTCACGCTCAGAACAAATGTGTATCAACTAGCTTTCTATCGTTATGATGGCGCGTGATCTCGGTTAGTTGCACGCGAAAAACGGACACTCGAACGTACTATAACTGTTATTTGCACACTTTTGGGACATGTTTATAATCTTACCATAAAGTGTGTGCGTGCTGATTTCCTCGTGCTGCTGTGGTCCGTTAAAGTAATCCTCGCATTTTGGCGCGTGCTTACGGCTGACTCGGGGACTACCATGTGTGAGCGGCTGGTTGCTTAGTAACGGTCTTTGTTTATTCATGATTAGGAGAGTCACTCGCATTGTATCTCGTGGGAACTAATGTTGGCGTTCACTTGTTATCGCAAAGTCGCTGGGTATGCATATTCAGTTGTCAGTGGTACATCGTTGTACTAGGTATGGTTGCAGTGGGTTTCATGGACTGGGGCAGTTTGGGAACAGAATTTTCAAGTTACTGAGATGCCCCTCTTGACTCTGTAATATGTTTGGCTTGCTTTAGTGTCTTTTTGGACACAGATCAGGGTGCGCTCCTGATTTCGTTTGCTAAATGGGAGTTGACAGTGGTCTAAATACTATACTGTTCATCTTGAAGCAGGTGGGAACTGATGCCCCAGGTAGCCTGATTCTCACATTTTACCATCTTTTTCAGGGTGACAGTACTGCTCTGATACAGTCTAATCGTAAGTATGAAGCGGAGTTGTTCGACTGTTCCACCAACATGGCTGGAAGAAGTGAATTGTAGAAAGTGACACAACTGACTTTTCTTCTTTGTAAATAATCTGTCAAAATGACGTCAGCAACTGACCTCAAAATTCTGAAGAGGTAGGGCTTCGTTGCGAGTTGGCTTGCTTACCGGATGGTACATGATGCTTGGTGGCGTTGTCACTAATGAATTGCCCATACGCATCCACTGTCAAAGGCAAGTGCTGCGCAAACTAGAAGGCGCAAGTATTTTAGCACGAGAATAGCAATGATGTTAGTGTGCCTAAACTCTGGTCAATCGGGAAAACGTTGGAAACCGAAATGTTTAGTGAACTCAGTCTTGCAGAGCCAATAGTCGCAAGACAACGTCTGCTATGTGGAAATGTAATAGGCTGGTTAGAGAAAAGTCAAACTGAAAGGTTGTGCTAACTCCCCGACAGCTTCCAGTTAGGCTTGTCGTGATAATCTCTTCTGGTTTTACGTTTCAGTATCATTTAACTGGCATCAGTAGACGTACTAGAAACCGCCACTTACACGTATGCGATATGAAGGTTTTCTTGAATAGGTTTCATTTTTACACCTACAGTGGTATTGCACTAAGTTTACGAATTTTTGAAATGGAGGCAGCCAACCTCGCGGGGTTGTTTGTTCGCAGTTTCTGTTAACAGGTTTACTGTTGAATGGCCAACGATGGGTTTCCGTTATTCTTAGTGTTACCATTTCAAGGTATTCATTCAGATGGACTGCATTCTAGCCTGCTAGTTAACGCCTTACTTGAATGGTGATCATTGTCGACCGGTTCATGAATATAAAAGATCTTTTCTTTGTAGCTTTGTTAGTCTTTTGTCATTTATAGTTATTCGTGTTACTTACTCCACTGTTCATATATGGCCAGGTTCTGTTCGGCTTTGTTCATAATTGCAGTGATTATCTGGTGTGCTGGAAAGAGAGTAAACGGTCGAGGGATTAACGCTGTGATCGACAGCTTTTCAGACGAATTGAATACTGGGAAACAACCGATAATCTGTTGGAAACATCGATGTTCGTATATTATGAAACATCTTCACGTTTTTAAGTTCTTGAATTGTTGGTTAACTGTGGAGATTCGCTAATCAAAGAATGCGCATCAAGAGATGACTGCAAGGTTTACGAGTTGATTGTTCAAGTGAGGAACCTACGAAAATTCTTGCATGGGTTAAAAGTCGTCTCATTTGATTAGTCCTAATCGCCACTTTTGACATTTGGTGAACAGAAGTGCTCCTTGATGTCGTTTGATTACCAAACTTGGGAATTGCCAACTGTGGAAGATATATTGGTGCATTTTTAAAAAAAGTGATGCGTTCTAACTACGAACAACCGGATGGAGGAGTGGTCAAGTGCCTTCATGACGAAAAGTTGCTCTCCGGACCGGATTGAACAGCTAGTGGAGAGTCACAACATTAAGGACTTACTGCTATTGAATGAACTATATGCGTCTTATACGCGGTGTGTTTGCCCAGTAACCACCGTTGGACCGAATCGACTTTCATTCCATCGTTGAATCTGACAGTTCTTGTGAACATAGAGGCACTATTTGCCGGCTAGTCTTAAGCAAATTAACATTCACAACAGTTATAAAGGTTGCCGCGAACTGTAGGTATTTCAGTAATAATGTGGGGTTGCAAAGTTGTACCATTCCGGGTAGTCTCGTTCCAAATGCCTGTCTTGTTCACAACGGTTGCGGACAACTGTTTTGTCACTGTCGATGCTCGTATTCTACTCTCTGGATTGGAGCAGACAGTGTGTTTAGAATTTGATTGCAATGGCATCAGTTTACCTGCCCCAAACTGTTAGTTTCATTGAATGACTGGTGGTAAAAATTGCTTTATCTTATGGAGCATCTTACATATTACATGGTAAACTTACCGTCCTCATAGATAAGATTGACCAAATCCTCGTCATCCTCTTCCTCATGTGGGCTGTGCTCCGGGTCGACGTGTCCCTCATTGACAGCAGGGCGGATTTCTTGTGGCAGCAATTAAAAAGGGAATTGTAATGAGTGTCGGGTTAGTTAAACTGCAGTTTCGGACCTATATACCGTTGATCGCGATCAGCTTATACTAAGTGTAATCTCCAATTCACCAGTTGCTTGGATTAGAATTCAACGGAAGTATTCCTTGTATTATGATTATTACGCATAATGCCTTATGAAAGTGGATTGAATATGGCTATTTTTATTGGTTCATTCGTTTAGTTTCAGCTGTGCTGATGCCTAGAAAGCTGTCCATCGTTTTGTTGCATATCCACGTTTGGTCTTAGCAGAATCGGTTGATCAACTGATTGACTTCCTCTTGGTCTATCGACTGTGTGGCATGGATGAGATTGCCGTTACTCTTGCCTTCAACCCCCTGATCAGTCGTACGTTAGCATCTGTGATAGGAGCTGTGATTAACGCTCTATGCTCGTAACGTTTGGGGTGACGCCAAATAATACTTCACAACCTGTTCGATTGAACGAGGAATAAAGACAAATATGCTGGATGGATGCATCAAAGTGAGCAGAACAAGCCTTCCTACTGTTATGCATCGAGTGCATAGGTCACCAGCATACTGTACTCCCAGATTGGGGAACGAATCAAATTTATTTGGGTTCACAACCTCAGGTGTTTGTTCTTAGTAATCATTACCTTTAAAACAATGTTTTGGGATACTTTGGGTGGGGGTGTATTTGCTTTTTTGCGTATCTTAGTAAGGCTTATCAAATGACACCAAATCACACGAACGTCAGCATATGTGTACGACAGTATAAGGCGCATACTTTATAAGTTTACTAACCTGCAACTTGTAAATGGACTTCGTGGATTTGTCCAGCTCTTTCACCCAATAGCCATCTGCAATTGAAACAATGACTTGTCATGTCAAATGTATTTTACGCGCGATGAAATGGTTTCATTATTAAACATTGATTATTATTTGGTAGCAAACTATTGATAGCAGTGAAGCTATTTGGCCTCCATTCAGATCATGCAGTGTTGACGGTGTCCACCTTGACCTAATTCACAACTGATTCATTAGACTTTGAAATTCACGGACTACGCTGGAAGCTTCAAATCTGATGTACATGCTGACATTCAGTGAACAGAAAGATCTTCGGAAATGTAACGTCTTCAATGATTTTCTAACCGCTCTGTCTGCTGCTGATTAACTTGATACAAATTGGGCACTAATCCGTTCATATGTACGGTACATTACAAATCATCGACATGCTTCTCAGCAAAATTTTCCCCGAATTCGATCAGTTGATGTTGGTTTCCTGTCTCCTCAGGATCCGTTGTTTCAAAATGTGTACTACTCTCCTGTTAAGGGGAGTCACTCGATTTCCTCACGCTATTTTTTGATCTGTCTGGGTACACTACTTACCGTCGTTAGTCTCAGGGCAGGTCAGGACCAAATAGTCTTTTTCTCAACTTGGTTTTGCTTTCCTAATCATTCGTGTATTGCTAAGGTGAGTACCTTCAGTAAACACGGATGTGATCCACGCTTTCCAGAATATGCCTTACAACCGACGAAATTCCGCATTCATTTGAATTTCAACTGCTTTGATTCTTATCTGGTTCACCCCACTAAAGGTCATTCATCGCTATAGGTTACTTTGAAATCTGGATTGATTTTGCTTTAATTGTATGAAGTGTTGGTTGTGTCAGGCCCACTTCGTCGTCTGGGTAAGTAAATCGGCAGTTCACATTGATGCGTAGTTGCCATACAACTGTGGGAACGATGAGTGCTAGTTCAAAGAGTGCAAATGGATCAGATATGGCAGACAACGTATAAGCAATAGGACGTTTAATGGGTTTCGCACTCAGACAAACCTTCCGGCCACCTTCCCTTTTATGCAGAAATGCTGGAATCAAGTTTCACTGTACTTCGGGCCCGCCGCCGATACATCTCCTTGCTGCGGGCGGGGTTTGAACGCTGGTCCGCGTCCTCTTGAGTTACGCCTGTCAACCACCACTCATCTCACGTTGGACATGGCTGCATTGTCGCACTCAATCGCGCACCCACGCACGTTTTTGAGTAATGCTTAGGTTACTCGATGGTATTGACAGGAGACACTGTGACTATCCTATGAACTCCGGTTTATGACTCGCGATCAAGATCAAATCACAGTTTGTTGAACTCGATGAGCAACGCATTAATTCGAAAGAGCTCTAATTGAGGAAAATCTGCACTCCTGTTAGATTCGAAACAGATACAAGATCAGCATGCTCAGACGTGGTAAACGCACTACCAATTGAGTTGCGAAGCTTTGCCGGAAGATTGGAAATTTCACGTTTGGAATCATTTACCTACTGTCGTATAGAATCCACCAAACCATCTAGCTTTTACTGTTGCTGATCCGAACCCAGCTGGAATCGTAATTTTTCACAGTTGGTCTTACCTAGTATGTCAAATTTGCCAGGTTACTCAATAATATACCGACTAGTGATGTGTGGTCGGGGATTACGTCAGCATAACTTGGGCAGTAACCACAGTTCTACATTTTCAAGGCGAAACTCGTAACTGGTTATTCTCTTGGGAGGGTGCTGACTGAACCGCAAGGGAGTACCAGAAAAATACGTGAATCTATTGAGATCATTCTATGCTCACTCTGCAAGCATAGTGAGAGTTTATGGACAACTGTCTCGAGCGTTCATCACTTCTAGTGGTGTTCGTCAAGGGTGTCCGATTTCTCCCTTCCTGTTCAATTTTGCCATGGACGACATTCTGGAGGGTGCGCTTCAGGTGTCCAGTGGGCTTGGTGTTGAGCTTCTTCTTGGCGCTAGATTGACCGATTTGGAGTACGCGGACGACATTGTCTTACTTAGCTCTTCTGCCGAAAATATGCAGACCATGCTGGACAGGTTGACCGACCGAGCTGGTTTGTATGGAATGCACTTTGCACTTTCAAAGTGCAAAGTGTTGCTTCAAGACTTGGGCACTTCAACTCCTACTTTCTTCATTGCAGGTAATCCGCTTGAGACTGTGGACAGTTTCACACATTTGGGTAGCACTATCTCGTCAGCCTGTAATATTGCTG
>JTDE01000217.1:262301-285888 GCA_014338405.1 Paragonimus skrjabini miyazakii | reverse complement strand
GCGCGTATTCCGGAACGCTCGGGATGCGCGATCAGTTGGTCAGTTAATCACGGTACACAGATTGCGATGGTTGGGTCACGTACTCCGTATGTCATCTGATCGTTTACCGTACCGGACATTATATGTTGAGGCCAGCAACTGTTGGGTCAAACCACGTGGTGGTCAAGCAACAACGTGGTCACAAAATATGAAGACCCTGACTGCTCCATTGAGCAAAGTGAGTAGGTGTCGTCTGCCTGGATGGGGTCCCCGTGATCACTCAAACTGCTGGTTAGATACGCTATCCGAAATGGCGGTGTGTCGCAGTCAGTGGCTTACCTGTATCCATACCATTTCTAGTTCTTCCGCTTAGTCTTGTTTTAATAATTTTCAACCTTCTTCGTAACGTTTTCTTCCAGGATATTCCACGTCACTGTTGAGACGAGCGGCGGCCCGAGCCACAGTACCTTTTGGTCAGGCTCATGGCTGTTATGATGATGATGATGCTGTCTGAACAGTGTACTTGAATGCGAAAGCCAAGGTCAAATTTGACTCGTGGTTAAGGAAACCTTTATATGTGAGCTTAGCTGTTCTACATCAAGGTGTGTGCATCTTAAAATCTACTACATTTCAGGTAAGAGTATTACGATGTCTGCATGCAACTGAGTGTATTTCTTGGTAGCCGTCTATCATAATCACATGCTATTCTTCACTCATTAACTGTCAAATGTCCACCTTTGTTTCAACGTTTGAGGTCAGTTCGTGGGTTGCATGATGTGAAGCGACCATAAACGACTGATGAAAGAGAAGGATGTACGGTTTGAAAAAGTCTCACATTTAAGTCATCCCTTGTTCAGTGTTTTTGCGAGGGCAATCTGTATGAACCTATTGGGGTGTGGGGGTGGCGAGTAGTAGTATTGGTCTATAGCATTCGGAATCAAACATTTCTGCTAAGACTAGCTGAATTTTGATTCAATTTCATTGCTAGGCATTTCTTAGTGTTTGTTATAAATACCTCAATAACGCTCATCATCATGAGACATTTGTTTGGTTGTACCGCATTTCAGCTAGAAAATCCGCCGTACTCGTTTGCCACTGTCAGACGCGAAGCTTCCTGTGTCTCGTATGTGTAGCCAATTGGAAATTTAATTTTCCCTGGTTATTTCAAAATTGAACACCACCCACACTCGATCACGGCCTTCGCATTCAGATAAGCCTTTCGGCTAGCCCACTTCCAAAGGAAGCACTAGACTCGAGTTTCGCTCTTATTAGAGCTCATCAGTAGTGCATATCCTTGTCCGGATCGGACCTAAATCCCCGAACCTTCACTACTTCCCCTGGTTACTTATAAGTAGTGAGTAGTAAAAGATTTGATCCCCAAATTTCAAATCTGAGATTCGCCAGCAGCAGATTTATTTAGAGACCTGTTTGAAAAAACTGTGGACTTCGGCTGGTTTTAAACCAACGACAGAAACACCGGAGGCTCAGAAGTTTCACATTTGGACTCAGTTGCCTACCCATCCCACTGTCTCATATGGAATCTATCAAATGACCCGACACATTGACCTCCCAATCAGGATTTGTGAATCAGTTCACGCTGAGATCCATCAACACCGCCAGTGAGCATTGAAATCTCTGAGCCTCCAGCGTGGTCTCATGGTTTAGCTGCTTCTGTCGCTGGTCCGACTGCAGCCGAACAACAGTCTTCTCGCAATTGAGTCCCCAACAAATTATCAAAGTTGCCACACTACTTATCAGCAAGACAAACTGTTCCTGTACTGTGTTTAACTGTTGAGGGTCGGAACCAATACCTAAGGAATCATTTGTCAAAAAGACATGAAGCAGTGTTGGACTGGTTGATTGTATGTTGCTCCGTATAGTAATTTACTGCTGCTTCTCGCTTAAAAATTCGTCCGTAGTATTCAACTAAGAATCTTCAGAGTTTGAAGTTAATAACGGAACTCTTGTGGTCAAACTGAGTTTGTCGGTATTAATAGAGACTTGCTCCAGGCTGGCGTTTGAAGTTGGAGTCAAGTGGCTAGTGTGGTTATCGAAGTCTCCAAGAAAAGACTTCAATACTCAACCGGCAATTTCTACGGTATGCATTACGTAGACTATACTGTTTCAAGTAGGGTTGTTTCAAAAGCAATTTGCAACAAGTTGTACAGATGCCCTCTTCTCGGTCAGCCGGAATTAGTGATAGAAGTTTTTAGTTACTCAGATCAACCCTCGATTTCGATTGTATTTAACCGGGATCTTTCACTCTTCAAATCAGATGGACGCTGTCCATGCACGTGAGTCTAAACTCCTACGGAATACAAGCTAACAGTAATATTTTAGACAAATCGACAGAACAGGAAAGTCAGTTTAAGTGAATAGGTACATACCAGTATCCAATAAATTGGCGCATAGGATGATCAACCCCGGTGACCAGAAACCTCGGTCACAATTTCTAGTTAACCCAGAAAGGCACAGGAATAACGTCATGGATTGTTTTTGAAGCAACCCTAATTCACACGTTATTTTGAGGGTCGGCGTTCTGTTATTCACGCCGAAGGAACGACCAGCTCAAGATTGAGGCCCACTTCAAGTACCAGTTTGGAGGTAATTCAAGTCAGACTTAGACCACCTCTACTATTGTTGATAAATTCAATTTTATCATGAAGTCAGCTACAACTAGATATCTGCATGCTTTAAGAGTTCTCTTTTAGATGGGATGGGCAAAGGTGTTGACAGTTATTATTGACACGTAAGACTACTTAAAAAACTAAAGTTCCTTTTAGATCAAGGCAAATCTGGAAAGCTTGGTATCTTAACAAGCATCCAGCTGTTTGCCAGTCTCAAACGACTTTCAATTACAGGAACACGGCTTGAACAACTGCAGCCGATTGCCTCTGTCATCCTTCAGCTGTTGGGTCTACCCACGATCCACATGCCAATGCGACCTTTGAGGATCAAACTCAGTATGCATATTTCATCTCACTACGGGTTAATGAACTAGTCAGCATACCAGTTTGGATCTTTTCGTCAACAGTTGTATGCCTACGTCCTACGTGATTCGGTCACTATTTCCATTAATATGTCGGACGTTGAGTTGGACGTCTATTCGTTGTTTATCAATGTCCCAACTTCACTTCACCAGTGTTTGGGACGACGTATGCACAACATTACATGAGCTATGTCGTCGAACGGACGAAGTCGTAATGGGATTTCCGAAAGATCTATTACTAGCGGATGCTTCCATGTACGAATTATAGCATCTTCTTCAAAGTTGGTCTGTTAACAGTACGTTTAACAACATGGACTGGCCAGTATACAAATGCCAGTAGTTTCCTGTCCAAAATCAAACGAAATCCTATTCGTTGCCTTACCAGTTGGACACTGAAACTACTCTACGGATAAATCAGACCTGGAACTAACCACAGTCGATAATGTGTTTGGAGAAATTGGATACCCTGATCACTCCATAACCTTGAATCTGACCGTAATCAAACCACAAAATCCTATTACCACAGTTTATCATCCAAAAGTTATTTTGCGGTATCCACGCCCGTGTTGGCACTATCAGACCCTCAAACACACACCTAAAAGCTACTGCACTGTTGGTTCGTTACACTCCCTCCACTGACCTTGAGCCCGAAAGCTAAACTTCCCGTTCCCAATCGTTTCTTGCTTGTGGATTCTCGTGGTTATGCAAGGGAAGACCTAGGTCGCGTGGATCGAAGGACTTTCTCCAGTACGGATCAGAACTAGTTGGACAAAGTCTATCAGATCTGCAGTGGCACATCCGGCGGATGATGACCCTCAAGTTGCCGCCCCTCGAGCCTTTGATGTAACCTGCAAAGTTACGGTCAGCTACCCCAGGTATCACCCGTCACAGGCTCGATTATCATCCGATTGCGCAATCCGAATCTTTGTTCACATAAAATGTTTGTGCAAACTCCGTAATTACTGTAATCGAAATCCATACCCTCTCTAAGTCCTAGCCATAATTCTACGGCTTAATTGTATTTGGGACTCCAAAACATCAATCACTAGTACCAGTGACACCGTTTAAGTGGTCAGACCATAGATGTTTGAGATTCCTTAACGTTTTACTCGACCCATTGATTTAATACTGAATCTCCTTCTTTTTCATACATGTATTTATGTAGCTGCATTAGTGTGATGGTGAACTATGGAGGAAAATTGTTCAACACTGTGTTCTCTGAGTCAAAATAATGGTTAAAATACCAGAAGTATAGCTTTTTACTAAGTCTGGCATAATTCGTTAGTGGAGATCTTGTTGCATTTTATTGTCTTCGACTCTGCCGATCCAATTCTGTCCGTGGGTGGCAACACCATCGAACTGAGTCGATGGTCAACAATTAGTGTTCGATGCTCGTTTAAACAAGTTCAATACCGTATAGACACTTCACCATGGAGCTGTCAGTTAGATTGGTATTTGAAATGATCACTTCATTCTTTGTGGACTGGTGGCCACTTTCATGCAAGTCGATTTCTTCTTTGGAATAGAGTGAGGGACTAGATAAGACCTGAAATATCAGAATCAGCGTATCCAAATTCGCAAACACACAAACGAGTTGGAGAGCTCAGCGACCTGTGCCAAACAGCTTCTTTGCTGATTTCACTCTTTTTCTACAGTTTATTAATTCATAAAGTATTTGATAGCGGTTAAGCACATGACTACACGAATTCCTGGGCAACATTCTTTTGTTTCCTTAGACTCGAATGAACAAGGGACAAACTCACGTGTTGGCATGAAAGTAGTATGTTTTCTCCGTCGATGGGTCCCAAACAGTAACTCCTGTGCATAGAATTCTGATTCGTTCACTGTCGAGTTGTGGTGTGACATCAACGGGTCCCAGCAGACATCGGTTCAAGTCGCCCAAATAAACTGCTTCGATTTCAGCTTCCAAAAGCTGTAGTAATAATGATCAAATGTCGAGTTTATCAAGACAGGCTTACAAATGATTATATATCCTGTTTGTGTGTATTTATCAAACTTGTCGACAAATAAGCCAATCGAAACACTTACGCCTCACTTACGAGATGTTCTACAAACACAATCAGGATGTACCATTAAAGCCGATTATGTGCATGATCCGTTTCGCACGCTTGCCAGACGGTCCGCAAACATTCTCAACTCTATTCTCAACGTTTCAAATATGCTGATTACGATCGTAAGAATAAAAACATGGGCGAACGTATGTTTCCAGTAATTTATTTTTAGACCGGTATTATATCATCAAAAGCGGTGCGTTCAGGCGTTTCACTTAACATGGCCACAAATTTGCCGGATCGATAGCCAACCTGTGCGGTCAAATCAATGGTCACGCGTGACGCAATAAACTAAGCAATTGCCAGTGACCTAGTGCAGTGAAGTTGAGCGGTCGTAACATACTACTCATACCACGGCTATTCAGTAGTAGGATCAGAGCATATATTTTGACATGGTACAAGCCGCAGGAAAAATGCAGGAAGGAAAATCAGAGTGCAACATCGCTCATAGTGGTCCCTGCAACTTAATGGAACTGAGCATTGACGTCTGCGGCAACCGACAAGGTCTGGGGTTGAATACCGTGTGCAAATGAGTGGTTTTGTTTCAGGTTTTGTTTAAATGCTTAACCCATGTGTTGGTTTGTCGAATAAACAACCCTTGTGCCATCCGCGTTCTTGGATCACAACACTAGTTTCTCTGCACTGAGTCCGATCGACATCTCGATCTAACTCTATAAACTCTATCTAATTGTACAGACCTGAAAATGAATGATCAAAAACATACATTCGCCTATACGTCTGTATTCTCAACTCAGTTCACATAATGCTTACTCTCCATCGCGCAAAATATTCACAATCGACAGTCAATAATAAATATATGGGCGTTATCATAAGGCATATTCTATCATTGCCAGCTCTTCGTTTACTAACATTCCGTGTAGACAAATGGTTGATTTCCTTGTGAGTTTATTTCTAGTCAGAATTTGTCTTCGTATATCCCTCTGAACTATCTAACAGATCTTATGGCTTTCCATATAGATTGTACATCACCCACAATTGATCACAACTGTCGCATTTCCATAGACTTTCCAGTCGGCCCATTTAGAAAAAAAGCACTGAACTCAAGTTTCGCTCTCATTAGAACACGTCAGTAGTGCACATTCTAGCCACTGCCGATACTAGAACTCCGGCCACGCTGTTCATCAGGCAACCGTGTTGATCACTGAGCCATTGACCTCACATTAGGCACGACCGAATTATCATAGGTAAAAGCTCAAACACCTCCGCACGTGAGTAATTATCAGGTTGCCCAATCGTTTCGAAATCGAGACACAGTTAGTGTCTGTTAACTCCAATCGATGACCCCTCGACTAGGACTTCTCTCTAAGTTGAAGTCAATACTCACAAGCGAAAATGGTTAAGCGTTCGCATATGATAATTCGGCCGTGCCCAATGTGAGGTCAGTGGCGCATAGGTCAACATGGTTGTATCATGAAAGCATGACCGGAGTTCTAGTCCCGGTTGTGGCAAGGATATGCACCACTGACGAGCTCTAATGAGAGCAAAACTCGAGTCTAGTGCTTGTTTTCGAAAGGGGTCGACAGGAAAGTTTATGGGTGATGTTCAATCTATTTAGAAAACCAAAATCCTCTAATACTCTTCAGATCTTATGGTGTTGTACATGGGGAATATCCATTTTGTTTCCGAATGACTGTTCTACAGATCCACTGCGCCCAACGTTAGGGGATATATTTTCAGGCATGTTCGAAATGCTATCGTCCGGTACTATTGTCGATGTGGTTTTTTCAACCGTTCTTGGATGGTCTTTTAATTTTTGTCGGCAGTATTCATTCTGCCGCATTTTGTGTTCTTAAGTTTCGTTTAAGGAAACCTTTTTGCTTCTCACAAAGTGGAATCCAACGATAGTTTATCATTCTGGACATTTTACTCACGAGACGAAAAGACGGCTTAGTATAACGTCCAGTGCACTTCACGGTAAATTGAAGCAATCAATACTTACGATTCCCTTTCGTTTGCGCTGATTACATGTAAATTAGACCTAAACAAATACTGTTTTGGTTTAGCCTTGCGGTTTGGCACTACTGATCGCTTTCAAAAGGTGGAGAAAATATTGAGAAAGGTCTTGGTGGCAAGGAGACTGACCAGAAATTCTATCCGAATGTGTTAACTGTGGGTGATGCTCAGTTTGAGCGAAACGGATATCTCGAAAATTTTGTCTATATTCACAGCAAGAAAGGTTCGATCAAGATTGATACTTGCGACCTCAAATAAACAAGTGTTGTTTCGAGGTTATCGACATCATAACTGACGTAAGTCAGAAAGTACAGTTTGCTTGGCCCATTTATGCGATTCTGCTGAGTCCCGTTTGCTGCTTGCAACTCAAATTGCCGCCAGCTTGTTCTCAATCGTGTTACTTGAAGGTTCTGTCTCTTGTACAACCAATCAGTTCATTTGCAGTTGTGGTGATGCCCATATACGCAGAGCAGACTGATGCCTACGACAAAGAATACTTGTTCAAATGGTTGGTGCACGCAGCAACACAATGGATAATGGTAACAAGGCATAGGAACACAAATCCGACCTCAACCATAGCAAAAACACATCTTGGAAACAGATCGCGTTGTTGATAGGGTCAACTCGTTCAACGTGTTATTACGTAATCGGGACCCAAAATTGCTCCCGTTTCTCGAGGCCACGACAATCAGTAATCGCCACCCGGCCGTATGTGTCCATAACCATTTAACTCTCTCGGTCCTGGAACTGATAACGCTCGCTCTTCTCATGCAAACCATGAAAGTTATTCGTCTATTTTGATACTATCCTCAAATTATACATATCCTAGTGTTTTCTGTTCGCGATTGAAAAGAGTAGACGAACCTTTAACATATCGAGATATGTGTTTTTTTTCGTTATTGGCGAATTGGATCAACGGAGCTCAGCGTTCCAACTTTGGACAACAAATCCTTTCACGTCCTTGAAGTGAACAGCATTGAGAACACGGAGGTAATAGCACACTGATTACTGCAAGCTGATATGAGAACCCCTGTGGTGGCATTAAAGCCGATCGATTACACATTAGTCAAAAGTGTCTGCTAACGATTAGGAGCACGACATATGCACCGCCGGTATGTAGATGATATATTCGCTGTTATACAGTCAAAAGATGAGTTAACAACCATCCTTCAGATTTTTAATGCAGCACACCTCATTGTGCTTCACCTCAGAAGAGGAATTCAACAACGAGTTCCATTTCTTAGATGTCAAATTGACCACACGTCGAAACCTACATGGAAAGAGCAATATACCAATTTCAACAGTTTTGTGCCCCTTAAACATAAGCGGAATCTAGCCCAGTGCCTGGCAACTAGAGCAAGAAAGGTTTGTTCCGATGACGCAGTAGGGCAGGAACTGAAAACAGTTGAAAACCTATTGAGGGAAACAGCTATCCGGAGCAATTCATCATTTCAAATATGAAGACCAAAATTCTGCTTGAGGTAATGCCTACAGCTGAAGAGAAGGCCGTGCTCATAAAACTCCCATTTAAAGGGGATATTGTAGCAGATCAGTTTAACTGCCGCATGTTCGGGTCACTTAGACGTACCTTTCCAGCGGCAGTTGGTTCAAAACAATGCCGATATTAAGATTGCGTCCGAAAAACAAGCTACTAGTCCACGACCAGTCAGTGCTCGTGTATTCATTTTCATGTTGCTGTTGTACTGCAGAATATGTTGGTCGTACGACTAGGCGCTTGTCAAAAAGGACCAAGGAAAATCATCCAGTTTGGATTGGAACCGGTTGTCGTAAATCAATCACCAGCGCCATTGTTGCACATCTAGCTGACATCAACCATCGCATAGACATCAGCAAAGCATTACAGGTTGTCTACAGAGTTGCGAACCCTCAACTAAAAACAGTCCGTCAGCGCACTCTGGCGACCGCCGAATCGATTGCTATCAGATTACGCAACCCTAACTTGTGTTCTCAGAAGAAGTTTGTTCAGTCCTTGCAACTTCTGTGGCCACAGATCAATCACATCTAATCTAACCGTACAAACATTTGACCCTGACCGCGTGACGTAACTTCCAGTTAACGTCCGGCCTGGGCCTAACCAATCAGTGTGCGTAGTCTAGTATTAGCCTTTATTGTCACTCGAGAACATTCACTTCTTGTTTTTCGCGTTTTGTCTTATGACGTCTTGATGAAACCTATGTAATTGTATTGGCTTGAGAATGAATTATCGAAAACAGTTGTTCGTCTCATTGTTTTGATATTACTGATGAGTTCAACTGCTGATGTTCAACTTTTGATATTATGGGAATTTTCCGACATTTAAAGGAAAGGTTTGTGATGCTGAATAGTGATGCGGAAAGATATATATATATTACAAATTTGCTAATCTCACTAAATCTTTCTGATCGGATGCCCTTCTGATCGACCCTTTACTTATTGACCAACCTCTGAAACAATGGGGTAATTGCGTTCGTTTATCAACGTAAATTTGTTTGTTTTCTACCAAGCATGATAAATTTACTTTTATTTCGATGCACGCTATTCTACCAAGGTTTTTGGGACTCACACTTGACGTCGATAATTTAAGTTTTGTGGAAAGTTAATCTTTTCAAAACACTAGAGATCGTTTCGGAAACAAATTGTGGGAAATGGTTGTAGGTATTTAATAATGACTCAGAAGCTGTGGAATTCTTCATCGATCAGTGCTAAAACTACGGTTTTGTGTACGCCATCCAGACGATTGAACAGTTCTGATCCTACGCTTTTATTCTGTCTTTGAATACCCGGTCAAGTTGAGTGTTGTAGTTTGCACATTCACTTTCCAAGCATATGATCAGGGATTGAACTGAAGTTTGCATGTGTGCCGACGATATTATTGCGTGCCAGTGAAACAAAAACTACAATACAGTGCCTTCTGTCAAAAAGTACCAGTGGAATAAATGGGATAACTGCCGAAAATTGTTAACTGTCTCACCCTTGTAACCGGAGAGTCATTATATTGTAGCGAACAGCAATGACTATTGTGAACGATCTCCACCTGTTTTGTTATGATACCCTTAAATGTGGTCGCTACGTTTTTACCTACTCGATAATTTACAAGTAGTCGCAAATTATTGCAGCACGGCAATATTGGTTCTGAGTGAGTGAACATATCCAAGTGAAAACCATCTTTTCTTCAATCATAGCTTGTTGAAGTTTAATCATTCTTTCGCGAATAATTCCTTTCGTCATTTACTTCTGGTTCAATCGATTTCATTGAACAGTTTAGATTCCGAAGGCAATTGTAGAAAATGTGCACAAAATCAACCTGCCTCTAGTTAGTAGACGGTTTTGAATTTATCATGACAGAACTAGCGTATCAATCAAATTTTATACAAACGCACTTGAACTCTGCATTGATCTGCAAATCCATTAAACTTGAGGTTAACTACAAGAAAAATTACTCATTATTAATTTTTCATAACTTCTTACTTAAGCATCTGCATTCGTATGTAAAGATCACCCTCAGAGAAAGCAAAAGCGGTTTTCTTCGGATGCGATCTTTGTCAGAGAATGACCAAACAGTGAAGTAAGTAATGGAAACTGTATAGTATTGTTACTTGTCGCTACTTTTGTTTGTTCGACTTCAAACGTACTAGCCTGTTCTTGAGCACTGCCAATTATGGAAGGAGGTATTTGCGGGAATGCAGCACATTGCCATCCTGAATGAAGACGGTTGATCACTCCTTTGATGCTCAGGCTCTACTGCTCCGTGTTTTCGTCTGTGGTACCGCTGGGGTTGTTACTGAACAGTTTGAAGCATCTAAATCACAATTTCACCAAATACTTTGTATCCGATATGTTCAGTTTCGTCAAAAACGTTTATGTGTTGTTAACAACAAACAGAATTCCTCGGTGTTAATTTCTGAACAGTTCGTACATAGTGTGAGTTTCAGAAGATGATTTCTGTGCCTCCTTTTGAACACCCGTAAAATTCCAGTATCCACCGTTCATAAAGACGGATGATGTACTCAACGGTAATAAAATAATAGAGAATTTAAACAACTCAACAATTGCGCTAGAGCTACAATTAAGTGGATTTAAAATCTTTCGTTGTTTTCTCATTTTGTCTCCGAGGTTTTTTTTAACAAATCACGGTACATTTCAATCGCACTCACACGTTTTACTATTTCTCACCCTTGGTACTGCTGCTGTTTGTCTTTTGTGATCAGTCTGCTGCTCGACAGTGTTATACAGGACGGCGTACTTTCAGTACGGTCTAAAACATTATACAATGAATACCATGCTGTCAAACTGAGCAACCTAACTAGGTACTAATCGAAGAAGAACGAAGTGCGAAACGCTTATGGGTTCATCCGAAGGAGAACTTGGGCTGATATCGTGTCGTTTTTTTAAATTTGAATGATCGGCTTTTATTCGCATCACTTTCTCAGGAATTCAGCATCCAGCTTTGTATGTTATATACTCACTCTTTGTCACCTTTGACAGCATTCAATACTTATTGATGTTTGGTCAGGCTGATATGGCTCTGGCTGATTCACCTTCTTTATTGATTTTCACAAAGTTGTTTCCCCATTAAAACGAAAACTTCACATTGTGTGGTGGGCCCAATGACATGCTCTGTGTAGTTAGATAAACCCAGCTGGCTTTTTCTTCAACTGCGTGCCTCAACTGAATTAGAGTGATAGTCATTGAATTAAACTGTCTCGATTGAGATAAACTTAAATCATTTGACCTGTGCATCATTTTGCACTGACTGTCTTTTAACGACAATTACACGAAAGTCTTATCGTAGCCAAAGTGCACAGATTGTGCAATGACGAAGTACCTCGAGGAAAGTGCGCTTGGATAGAAAAATATTTCAAGACAGTGATGACTGGGTTACTGATAGGTTGGAAGCACATTTATTTTCCGGATGGCAACGAGCACGACCGTACCAGTGAAGTGTACCTTAAATAGGATTCTTATGAACTGCGTCGTGGTGACTAAGGAATTGTTGATATAACGGGATCCAATTAATCCATTACGTCTTTCATCTGATGAAGATCTGGTGATCGAGATGACCGAAGTAGCGTTTCAGACGTCTTTGACGAAAAGCAGTTACACTCATAGGATTGTATATCGCACTGCTGACCGCGTAGGAGTGCTTAGGTAGTGAGGCACGATCCTATGGGCATACAGCAGAACTACTTTCATAGTTGCGGCACTGCTGTCTTCCGTATCAGGAAGAAGAGGGTTAGAAAAGGTACCTTCAAACAAAGAGCAATCCGATCGCCCAACGGTTGATCGTGACCGCCGGCGTATTATCCAATACGGTCGAAAAACTTTTGGTATCTCCCAAAAACCCAAAGTAGCTTCGAATACATCCACTGCGCACAACAGTGCTCAGAATCAGACATCAATGTCTTAATCACTGCGCCCTCAGGCTAGGCAAGCCCCTCACTGCCAAGTGAGTCAGACTCTTGAGTCATTGGCTCCGGGTGGGGTACCCCAAGAAAACCCTTACATCCTATCGTCTCGCAGATCAGACTTTTGAGTCAGAGACTCGGGGTGGGGTCCCTCAAGTCAACCCCCTTCCGCGGCATGACGACAACTGGTAAACATTGGCGCCTTCAATGTCCGCACACTCCAACAAGTCGGTTAGCAAGCTGCTCTGGCTAGTACTCTCTCAAGTCTGGAGCTTGATGTGTGCTGTGTGTCAGAGACGCGAGTCTGTGATTCTAGCACGGTTATCCATTTGAGCCCACCTCTAGATAACTGTCGATCCAAGCGCTTCTCTCTCAGGGTTTCTGATGATGCTGAAGCCGAATCTCATGGTCAAGCTGGAGTGGAAATCGCACTGAGTTCCTGAGCGGAGCAATGTTTGCTGGATTGGATTCCGGTGAACAGTCGCTTGTGCGCTATCAGACTCAATACATCGGTAAAAGTCTGTCGACGCGAATCAGAAAGGCGTTGTGTATTCATTGTGTCGGCGTACGCTCCAACAGACAGCTGTTCGGATGTTAACAAAGATGCGTCCTATGACGCTCTCGTTGACCTTCTGAGGCAAACTAAACAGTCAGATATCATCATACTAGCGGACGATCTTAATGTTCAACTTGGTCGCCTTTCTTCGGATAAGAAGCGGCTGGGAGGTGTGTTTGGTTTTCAGGCACGACGCACTGACAGTGGCGTAAGGCTACTGCAACTGTGTGCATCCCACGGTCTCTATATTTCGAGCACTGCATTCCAACACAGAAAGAAGCAGTGTTACTTGGAGACCTCCGTGTGCTTTTCAACCGTGGACACAGTTGGATCATATAGCAGCTAGTTACAGGTGACGCCACTCTGTTAAGGTCTGTCGTGCCTCTCGGAGCAACCACCTGGACTCGGACCATGTTGTTGTACGTGCCCGTTTCGTTTTGTCATTTGCCCAGGGAACATACGCTCGTAAATGCAAGGTGCTTAACTGGTATTCGGGCGATGAGGATGTAAAGAACGCCTACCAAAAGGCGTTCGTGAGGAAGTTACTTAGTTCGGGCCAGACGAAGGATCCTAACGAACACTGGGAACAAATCGCTGAAGCCATGAAAACATGCTGTAAACAGGCATGTTCCGAAAGAGCTGTTGAGTTGCGACAGAACTGGGTTTCCATCACGTTGATAAACCTCATGAACGAGCGTCGCTCGATCCCACCTGGTTCTGAATATGATGACGACCGTCAAGAACATAAACGCAAGCTGACTAAAAGCTTGCGCAAAGACCGAGAGCACTACTTGGTCAAACAATCAAAAGAGATGGGAAGAGCCTTTTTATCTAGGAGTAGCAGAAGGCTTTCTTCCTTGATCCGTAGTTGTGCTGGCCGTCGAGTTGGTGTAAGTGAGGCCGTATGTGAGAAATATGGTTCACTTGTCACCAGTCAGTCGCGCCGACTTGACAGGTGGGTTAAACATTTTGAAGAGCAGTTCAGTTGGCCTCAACCAGATCATGTGAACGACGGAACCCAATTGGTCAATTATTGCATTCCAGACGGTTCTCCGTCGGAAGCAGAAGTGGTCCTGGGGCTCAAGTTATTGAAGTGTAATAAGGCTCCTGGTCCAGACCTCCTCTCTCCTTCGCTTTTCAAGGATGGTGGGGAGAGGTTGATATCAGAACTGACGCGACTCCTCCAGACGATCTGGGAGACTGATGAGGTGCTTCGTGATTGGGGCCTATCAACAATCATTCCCGTCTTCAAGAAGGGGGCCCGAAGTCAATGTGACAACCACAGAGGCATCAATTTGGTGTCTATTGCGTCCAAGTTACTCACTGGCCTCATTTTACGTCGTCTCACTAAGCCCAGAAAAAGTCAGGTACGCGAAGTACAGGCAGGATTCCGATCCGGTCGAGGGTGTGTTGATCATATTTTTACCTTCCGACGGATTTTGGAACATCGGCACTGTTACAGACAGCCGACAGTCGTTGTCTTTTTGGACCTGAAGGCTGCTTCCGATTCAGTTGCTCATAACGTTCTATGGAGCTGTCTCCCTCGCAAGGGAGTTCCGGGGAAGTAAATGAATCTATTGAGATCACTGTATGCCCACTCTGCAAGCATAGTGAGAGTTTATGGACAACTGTCTCGAGCGTTCATCACTTCCATTGGTGTTCGTCAGGGGTGTCCGATTTCCCCCTTCCTGTTCAATTTTGTCATGGACGACATTCTGGAGGGTGCGCTTCAGGTGTCCAATGGGCTTGGTGTTGAGCTTCTTCCTGGCGGTAGATTGACCGATCTGGAGTGTGCGGACGACATTGTCTTACTTAGCCCGTCTGCCGAAGACATGCAGACCATGTAGAACAGGTTGAGCGACCGAGCTGGTTTGTATGGAATGCACTTTGCACTTTCAAAGTGCAAAGTGTTGCTTCAAGACTTGGGCACTTCAACTCCTACTTTCTTCATTGCAGGTAATCCGCTTGAGACTGTGGACAGTTTCACACATTTGGGTAGCACTATCTCGTCAGCCTGTAATATTGCTGATGAGATATCAGCGAGGATTGCAAAGGCATGAGCTGCCTTTGCCAAACTGCGTCATCTGTGGCGTCGAAAAGAGGTCCGGTTGTCACTGAAAGAAAGGGTATATAATGCCTGTGTGCGTTCCATTTTGCTTTATGGTTCGGAAACGTGGCCTGTTCACAAAGAAGATAACAGGCTTGCTGTGTTTGACCATCGTTGTCTCCGCGAATTGGCCCATATTAAGTTGACTGATCGCGTGAGCAATGTGGCAGTTCGCCGGCGCGTATTCCGGAACGCTCGGGATGCGCAATCCATTGGTCAGTTAATCACGGTACACAGATTGCGATGGTTGGGTCACGTACTCCGTATGTCATCTGATCGTTTACCGTACCGGACATTATATGCTGAGGCCAGCAACAGTTGGGTCAAACCACGTGGTGGTCAAGCAACAACGTGGTCACGAAATATGAAGACCCTGACTACTTCATTGAGCAAAGTGAGTAGGTGTCGTCTGCCTGGATGGGGTCCCCGTGATCACTCAAACTGCTGGTTAGATACGCTATCCGAAATGGTAGTGTGTCGCAGTCAATGGCTTACCTGTATCCATACCATTTCTAGTTCTTCCGCTTAGTCTTGTTTTAATAATTTTCAACCTTCTTCGTAACGTTTTCTTCCAGGATATTCCACGTCACTGTTGAGGTGAGCGGCGGCCCGAGCCACAGTACCTTTTGGTCAAGCTCATGGTTACTATGATGATGATCGTGATGTGGCTAGGAGGACAAATATGCAACTGAGACGGTTTTCAGTAGCATGCAGACAAGACTGTAAAGCGTACAGTGGCAACCTGCAAGCATAAGCAGGCTAATGATTAGTTGTCCAATCAGGAAGGCCACACGGCCTAATCCAAGTGGACTTAGATAAGGGCTGGGTTATGGACATGCTGGCGTGCAATGAATGGTGAATCATACACAGGCAGACGCGTGCTGTCTATGTGTCCATACTCGACAGAACACAAATCACATGAGGGGTGCATTTATCATCGGACGACGTATTTCCTACATGCTTTTGTTAATCCTTTGGCGTAGAATTCCAAGGTTATTTTGTTAATTATTGTCTCGTGAACCGGGTAACATGTAGGAATGCTGGATTTAATTTCCGAATCTGGCGGGGGTATGAAACTGATTGTATTTTATACATGTAAAATTCATACATCAGTTATACCCTACATGAAGCTGCGTAAAACCTGTACATCCTACTCTGTATTGAATCGTTTCTAAGAAGTCTACTTTAGATTAGTTTGGAATCAGGAAAATTCGAGGAGGATGGTGGGAAATCAGGAGTTAGAATCTAATGATGTAACGATTAGGTGACAGAGCAAGGACTGAAAGTTGGCCTATCAATAATTCTATAGACACACTTTAACATACATCACGAATACCTGACTAGTAGCGTTAATAAAGCTTCAGATAAGATTTCACCTTGTCGGAGTGATTTTGGTGATCAGAATGGAAGAACACTCGATTTGATGTCTTAAGTATTTGCGTTAAGTCTACGTTTGAAGACATCTGTTGATGATATCGTTACACCAAGGCTGGATAGGCTGGTCAAAAGTGGGCACATTCAGACACCAGCTGTGTGTTACCCGAATGTCAGATGAGTGAAATTTTGTTTTAACCTTACTAGGATACGGATGAAATGGTTTGAAAAGAACAGATAACAAAGCGCATTTTATAAGTGATGAAGGATTCCATAAATGCAAGTTGATTCGCTTCTAACAAAGCAGTGATATAAAGGAAACTGACCAAGTCAAATGGGTCTATCAGAACGCGATCGCCAAAGGGGACTTTGCAGGAACTTAGTTGTATCTTACATTGAAACGAATGTCCCTCACGAGGTACAGATGGCTAAATTATCAGCTATGCACAAAATGCACGGAATATTCATTGTGATCATCACATGTATAATTTCACCAAATCGATCAAATGAACATTTTAGTCCCAAGAAATTGTAGGATTTTGAAAATAACCCGAGCTTCTCAGTTTGAGTAATTTTCATTTTTCCTGATGAGCATTCCATTACTGATTCGAAATAAGCATTTATCTTTGTCTCTTTAGGCATGAACGTAAAACAGTCAAAAGTATGTAGCATGTGGGTAACGCCACGATAGAAATGGTCTTTGAAAGCTTCAGACTACAGAGTGGTACTAATTCGAAGGCGAACAAACCGCTTGAGTTAACAGTTTCTGTTCATACAACGCAGGACGGGAGTTAGCTGCTAGGATTCTTCAGGAAAAAACGAAGAAATCGACATTGTGGTTACGCGCGAAGATGCAACAGGTAATAAAATTGGAAGGGGTGGACCAAGATTCGACCTGTCTCATCGTAAGGAATGTCATGAAAGTCAGTGACTTTGTTGATCCGGTCAGGTCGTTCGACGTACCATTACACAATTGAATCTTTACCTTATTTGAGTTCTCCAGAGTACTGCAAATGAGTAGTCAACAGCCGGCGATGCAAAAATGGGTTAACAGAAAGTTTTCTGCCTTGAAGCTGACGATATTTCTGTTCTTCTTCCAGTGTGAAGCTAAAACGTGGTTGTTTCTATCAGTGGTGCTCTGTGGATTCTATTTACAGTCCGAGTGAAGAAATTACATTTCACCCGAGCACTTATTGCCCGCAAAAGTCATCGGTACCAAACTATCTTTCAGTCTCTGTAAACCGGAAGTAATCTTGGTGTAATCTCTACTTAAAGCTCTAATTTTGGAGCAGTTTTGTCCGTTTCGCGATGAAAAAGTAATCGCTGGAATGAGGGATTTTTGTCGATGTGTCATCAAGGAAACGTACTTTTCTTGATTCAATTCCTTTCGAGTAGTTGTCATCATCAACATTTATCAACCACTGAAGTACATAGATTGCGTCTGTTTGTCTCTATCAGGGACATCACTAAACGGTGACAAATAGTGTCATTCTATTATACGATACTGACACAACAGACAAAGGCTACTCTGCGACGACGTTCTATAGTTACCACTGTCTTGTGGTTCGTACAAATTTCAAGCGATTGGTGGATATTGTTATACAACTACAACATAGATTGCGACTGACTTACATCGTAAGCGTTGGAATTGTCTTGGCACATTCTTCGAAGCCCGGTGGTCATGTAGCAGTCTCCTCGTTTCATAAGAATAATAACGTCTTGTCATGATTTTTTGAATATTCATGATTAGCCCTCTTGTCTGTATGGAGTTTCATTAGACTTGGCTTACTACCATTCTTCAAATGGTCGTCACAAAATGCTCCGTATGCGAACGTTGAACCCGGCGGCTCAATAAGCACATTCAACTATGTATTCAGTTTAGACCGCATTTCCTTCACACAAGAACAGTAGAAGAAACACGTTTTCTCTCTCTCCAAATACAGACGTTTGCAACTGGAGTGAGATTAACTAACCTGGACATCCCGAAACAAGTTTATTGAGCGCTCATCTACAACGTACTGGCTGCTGGGTGCTTATATCTGCCTTATTTTTTCATGCATACGTAAGGAATTTCGAATGCGTACGTATGCATATTTCATTTCGGGATATATAAAACCAGACCATATTAGTGGTGTAAGTGTATCTAAAAACATGAGTGGATAAATGCCGCCGAGTTCAAAACCTCAATGAACCCTCAAACTGAATCATTGGTAAAAGGTTCAAGAGACTGCACAGTTTGAATGTGTTTGGAATGCTAACACGTTTGAGGTAGTTATAGTCTCTTGCAGTCACGTACAATCTAAAATTTAAATAATTCATGTTCTATCTCTAACTCTGTTTCGAATACATAACATACCGAAATGCCCTTCTGTTCTGATGCAGTCAGATACACTTGTTGAATCATCGGTAGCATTCGACGTCCGCTGTCTCCATATTTACCAACCAAACTGATATGGGGTTCAAACGATGGATGTCTCTTGGTCCATTCTGGATCCGACTGCAGTTCCAATCGAGCACGATACAATACTATGTTAAATTCGACATCCACATCTTGGATGGCACTCAATGAATCCTGACTATCATACAGTAAATGTGTTTTGAGCACAGATGCTGACTCGTCAAACGCCTGTTCTCGACTAAGTTGGCAAAAATTTGGATTGCGACCAATTGGCCGATCGGAGAAATCAAACGATAAACGTTCGCCGGTTACGTAATTTTCCAGGACAACCTAAAAATGAACATGCAGCATAATTTTACCTAGCAGATTGATGAACATTGTACATTAATCCGGTAAACTCGAAAATAACAATACAGTACACATCGGAATTTTATACATTTGAATGATCATTCACCTGATTTAAAATTCGTTTATCTGTGCATATGTAGCAATAAAGTGCTCAAGTGTGCATTGTGATGTAAGTACTGGGTTTTAGAAGTACATTATCAACTATCTGTTTACGTCAAAGGTTGCGCGACCAAATTTGGGGGCGGGGGAGGGGGATTGAACTGACACTCTACGTACACACACACAAACAGCAAACAATGGTTGAAGCAGTTGACAAGTTGATGTAAGAGAAATGAACTAAATGAATACGGTATGCAGTGGTGATATTAGTTATAACGAAATCTCGTAAAAAATAACTTTAACATACTGATCACATAAATCAAACAATTTCAAAAACACTGCTCCTAATGAGAAAACTTGCTTATAATAAAGGAAAACGTGTGCAAAAAACAAAGGTACATACTCCATAAACAGTGTATGCATTATTTTCTGTGTTGTTTGTCAGCCTAACTGACAACTCTGTCTACATACAACCATAAAATCACATACACATTATTGTAGCCAGATATGTGTTTGATCGTTGTTCATCCTAATCGGTGTCAATTCGGTCAGGCACTGTCGTGATCACGGGCTTCCATTGCCTGGTTAAATGAGATTAGTAGATACCACCTATCGAATTGAGGGTATGTACTTCCATCAGTATCACCGGATGAAGATGCTACCAGATCTAACAGTGTATCACAACCAGTGGCAAGTCTGCATTCGTAATAGTGTTGATTGTTGTACTTGGTTACTTTCCCTTGTTGTTTATCACTTTGTCAATGTGTACACTATTATTTACCAGTCATTCCGTAAACTACTATTAGAATCTACGTATGTATGTAATAAGCGAAGCTATTACTACTGTTTACACATAGTACACCACTCCACCTTAATCTGACCTTCCCAGTCGTAGGCACCTCTAGCAAATAGACAATCAAGATCCGTTCTAAGTATTATAAAAGTTTTTCCTGGAACAGACACTCCAGCCAATCAACATGATACGTACTCCACAGTGAACAACTAACTTACTTGCGCTCGAAAACACCCAATGAAGTCATGAGAACGACAAGGTACCGAATAAGACTTGTTTTCTATGTTTGATCATCAGGCTAATTACAACACAATAAATATGAAAACAATAACTGGGGTGAATAAGAGAAACTGTCAATAGAGCTTATGGATGGCGTGTGTGTTATCAGTTACGCAATCACTGCTCCAATTCCTGAGCCTGACTGATTGTGGGCCACGGCAGATTAAGTGTACGCACGAACTTCTTCTGAGCACAGAGATCAGGGTTGCGTAATTGGATACTAATGGCCTCGGCAACGGTCAACATTCGGAATCTCACCATCTTTGATCGATTCCTTGGCACTCGGTAAACAATCTGAAAAGTGTCTTTCTTACTGACAGAATGATTGGAGTCAGTCAAATGAGCAACAATCGCGCTTGTAACCGTTTTAACCACACCACTATTCAACCACGCAGGATGATGTTCACGCACTCTGTCAGACAATCGCCTTGTAGTACGACCAATGTATGATGCTGGACACGAGCAAACAGATGAGTACACACAACAGCTGGTTGTAGAACATGGAAGTTTGTCTTCGAGTTGTGACATGATAACGGGTGTTGAACGGAAACTCACGCACAATTGAGCGGCAAGATAGGTTGCTTCGACTGACTTTTTGAGCTTCCTCGAGATGACTTCGGCCATTGAATCACCTTTGCAAGGAAGACTGATAAACACAAGTTTCTTATTCGCAGAAGTTGACTTAAACTTCAACTCTACCGCCTGCATCGCCTTCTGAATGAAACGCATTGGGTAGCCATTTCGCATGAACACTTCTTGTAGAAATTCTAGCTCACCTTGTAAAATGTCAGGAGTGCAGATCTTTAACGCCCTACCCATCAGACATCGTAAAAGGTTTCGCTTTTGATTTAGCGGGATGAAACTGTCAAAATGAATGTATTGGCCACTCCAAGTTTGTTTTCTGTACACATGTCGTTGGATTGAACCATCTTCTCGTCTTACTATGCCAACATCCAAGAAATTTATTTCACCATTCTTGTCTGACTCCTGGGTGAATTTAATACTGCTGTGGGCTGAGTTAAAAACTGCCATAACTCTGTTCATGTTGGAATTATCGTTCACGACGCAAAAGGTATCATCAACATAGGGTTTATAAAAAGCAAATTGTTGAATCACCGCACTCAATTGGTTAGTCTCGAGTATGCGCATGAAAACGTCAGCTAACTGGTGACCTAAAGGCAAGCCCATTGCCACCCCATCTCTCTGTCGGTAGATTGCATTGTTGAACAAAAACTGAACGTTCCTCGTACAAAGCACCAGCAGTTCTCTCAGTTCATCTTTTTGGATGCCCACCTGTTTGTTATTGCACTCGATGTAACCGCACAAATAGTCGATTGTCTCTTGTAGAGGTACGTTCGTGAATAATGAGGCAACATCGAATGAGAACATTCTTTGATTGTTTAGCTTCAGGTCTTGGACTGCGTCAATGAAATGAAACGTGTCCCGGTGGTGAGATTCCGAATGTTGGCCGTTGCCGAGGCCATTAATATCCGATTACGCAACCCTGATCTCTGTGCTCAGAAGAAGTTCGTGCGGACACTTAATCTGCCGTGGCCCACAATCAGTCAAGCTCACGAATTGGAACAGTGATTGCGTAACTGATAACACACACGCTATCCATAAGCTCTATTGACAGTTTCTCTTATTCACCTAACTAACTTACTTACCACTTTCCTGTTGTCCTGTGCTCAGTTGTATCCCAATTCCACTGTGACACAAATTTTATGCATTACGCCGCGTTGAGGTGCAGACTGCTTATAATTATATACTACGCTGTGCTGTTTCTGTGGGAAGAGTGCACGTACATTTAATGAGCCAATACATTTCAGTGATTACGCCGCACGCAACACCCATGTACCCTTCGTCTAACACAGATAAGCAGCTAGGTGGTTCGTTTAGTGAGTAAGATCAATAGTCTTCTAAAGTTTCTTTTTTTAATATTTCATGCCTTTCTATTTATTAATTCACTTGTCATTTTATAGACTACAATCAGGATCAACGACAGTCTGGACCATTGTAGTTGGCTTATTGCTGATGTGCCTGTTAGCCTGAAAAGTTGGGAATAATGGATATTCTAATTTATTTAAAGCTGCATCAAGGTCTTGTTCTTCCTAACAAAAATATCACAACGAGTGTTTTCAAATTTAGATATTATAAAACCATCTTGAATCCCTTAGCATTGATTGTAGTGGATTCTGGACCCGGTTAGGAACTCGGTGTATTCTGCTGCACGGCACTCTCACTTTGATTGTCAATGTATTTTTTTATTTGGCTACTTCATCTTACGCTTATTGTTTATAGCTAATATAGCAATACTGTAATTGCTAAAATGTAATATATGTATATACGGTTTCTGAAGCCTTTTGTGCGAAAATTTGTAACACACTGTACGGTGCCTAGAATAAATTAACTGTGTTGAAGGTCATGCAGGGAAAAAACTGTTAGGATAAAAACTTAAAAGAGTAGGTTATAAACATGAAGTTGATAGCAAACGAACAACATACATAAACACAACTCCTGTTCTATACTAAGCCACATTATATTGTTTGTTGTTTTATTTAAAAAAGTGTTGTCTCAAGCATTCTAAACCGTGTTGCGTTGTCACCAATTCGTGCTGTACTCATTCTAAGCCGTATACGATACTTGTCAGTTTTTAACCTCACTTTTGATTTGGGTTATGTTCAATTTTAAATTAATATGAGTTATATGCTCAAAGTTAAGGGCGTTACTCAATAAAATGCGCGCATTTTACGCAATCGAATAACCACATTGTAATTCATTCTCACCAATGCAGACAGTTTAGGGCCACATTACGGATGAAATCCCAGAAGTGAGTTTCCTGTGGCTATTTGGTCTCTTGGACAAAACAGGGTTACAGATAGTTAGCAACATCCAGCCGATGCTGACCAAAAGTGAAACGTATAGGACATTTGCTCCCGAATCACAGCATATTTACCCAGATGCGATCTAGCCTCTTGGTATCTGAGTATTTGGTGGCGTTTGTTGGATATCAGTTGTGTTTGGTCAGAATACCGAACCCGCTAGAACTCGGTGAATCCAGTGGACGAATAAAGGTCTCTACGAAGTCGTGTAAAGCAAACTAACTGTACACTTAACACCATTCGATGTAGACGGGTTTGTACAGAATAGGTTGTAAGCAATCTGACAAGCCTGTACAGTCAACATGAGTGCATCCGTTTATATACAAATCGAC
>JTDE01000217.1:237750-262201 GCA_014338405.1 Paragonimus skrjabini miyazakii | reverse complement strand
TAGTACAATGTTTCGAGCTGAGGGGAGTAGGGCAAGTCAGGGCAATGTTGTGCACGACTTGTTACGCTGTTTAAACAAGCCACCTTGAAAGTCGTGACCTCCCTATCGATTTCCAGCACAACTGATTACAACTGTTGTCCAAAAAAGTGTGTGGTGTGTGTCTTCATTCAATTACTTGAAGCATACTCCATAAAGCAGCACCCGAACACCAGCGTACTGTTGATCTTTGATTGTACGCCAACACAGAACGTAGAAACAGAGACACAGTTGTGCGCACTGTGTATCCTGCTTTTTTTGCTGCCTTAAAGTCATTCAATAAACTGGAACACTTAAGTCTCATTGACACTCGTATTCTTCTGCTTCAAACAATATACTTCTCGGTTAACATAGTACGTATCTAACGCAGCACTAAGTCTTAGTGATTATACAGTAAAAGGTAGTTGGTATAAACCTTTTCAGACCCCACATGAATTCTGATCATGAACAACGTTTTCTATGACCGACATGCATTCGCTTTCACTGAACCGGCATTCAAAAGGGGGAAAATGTTCAATATGTTATTATTTACTTGTCCGACAATTTTTCCATTGTTTGTCTCGACTGGGCTAGTGCATGTACCGCAACATAATGTCGGCTCGAACGATGGCGTTGTACGAGAGCGGTGATAGTCGGCACAACAAACAATTCTAAAAAGCATATATACATTGCTCGTCCGTAATTGCGCATCCAGTCTAGGGATGTATTTGGCTTTTATAGCTGTGTAAAATTTAGCCGCAATGCATGCATACTTTATTGACCAAGGCAACTGGTTTTGGCATAGAACGGGGTAACGTGGCTCACAAACGAGACTACGAAACCAAGGAACATTAGACACGGCATACTGATCACGGGAAACATGTAGAGGAACCATATGCCTAATAACGTAACGCTTGTCAGTTATGGCAGATGAGTAAGGAAACTAGAGTTGTGTGGAAAGGAAGTCGAAGAAATAATGAGAAGTTATGCTGTGTGGTTCACTCGCACGAATTCACTCAAAGAAAAACACACATACAATATATATATATTTCATGACAGTATGATGGAACAAATTTCAACTCGGTAATCACTGATGAATGACCATTAAGATCAATGATCATATGCTGAGTTCTAGCAACGAAAAAAAACATCACGTCCTAATGTTTATTTGATAGTAACTGCTAAGGTTCTTTAACATAATTAACAGACTAGCTGAGCACATTTATCATGTTAACCGGATGAATACAATGCAAAATGTCTTCAACGTTACACGAAAAACACATTAAAGATGAAAGTCGATCCTTTTTTGAATCAAATCCTTTGGTTTAGGTTAGGCTGTTTATCTTGACAACACTCGAAAATACAATATATCGCAGTTCACGGGCCACCTTTTGCGTCCAATTTCACAACTTCCTGTTAAAATTCAATATATGGGTACTTATCAGTAGACCGAGAAAATGAAATACACATCATCGATTACATTTTCATACTTAGACAACTTTGACGTATATCACACAATACTTGCATCGGATTAGAAACAACTGAATCTCAGGTTATAGAACTGTGTGCTTGATTTCCAAATCTGAAAAAAATGAATGACCATTTACTGAAAGAATGGAAAACAGAACGAGCAAATAGAAATGGAAATACGTTTATGACCTTTGTGGCTACTTACACCGGGTTAATGGCCATAGTTAGCGCAACCTGGTGACTCGAGACAGGCAGTGTTTTTCATGTCGGTGGGGTGAAGGGAGTTCAGATTAGATGGAGAAAAAGTGTGTAGACCCGAGTGTAGATGAAGAGTGAATACCGAATATGGTTGTCTAAACACAGTGGTAAAATGTTGGTGTAAATAGTTTATGTTAACCTGGCGAAAACATCTATGGGCTACTTTTTCAAATAATGAATTACACGGAACAATCAACCGTGTAACAGAAATAGTGTCCGAACTGCCACACGATGTTGAACAAACAAACAACAGATTGTTTTTAACTTGTGGGAAAAGTGTAAATAGATCAAAATAGTTCATAATCAATGAGAATGGATTTCATCGGGAATTTTGGTCGCAAGCGACGAAGTCTTTATAAAGGAAGAATTAACGCAACAATTACGCAAATGACCTCCTCAAAATTGATGGTCACGGAACCAATGGATAACGGGTTTCGTTCTGTTTTCAAAGTTGACCTCTTTTAGGCTATTTCTAAGTGACGCGTGCAAATTGTTCTTTTATCCAATGTATGCACTGATCAGACGGTCTGCTGTCAATAACTTCAGCAGCCGCACTCTGGAGTAAATCTGAAAAAACTTTGCAGATACTTCGAATAGTTATTTCCGTTTTTACCCTCCGACAGAAAAAAATTGTAGTCATCAGATTTTATTGTTCATGTCGGTGTGCACGAAAATAGTTTACACAAACTATTCACCTCTTTTGGTTCATTGCTATTTGAGAATCATTTAACTGGCGAGTAAACTGAGTAGAGACAAAACCGTTCGTGATACAATAACAGTTTGAGGGTGGACGTTGTAAAACAATCACGTGGAATACACGTTGTAGAAAGAATGGATAGCCATTCACTTGAATTTTCAAGCCGACGTGAATGACACCCTTCATCTACCAGCAAATTATGTTTTTCAGGTTCCCGAGTAATTACGTTCGAGTTAGAAGATAATTTTGATTCTTGCATTCAGTCCGCCAGACTTGTGCGGTGAAATTAAAATTGATCTCGATCACTGGTGAGATAAAGCATAGCCAGAAGAAACGTAGACATTCAGTTGAGAGTTGTTGACTACAACTCAACCTAACAGGTCAGTTTGCTTGGAATCCCAAATATTCAGATCCATTTTTACTGCGTCGTGTAGTTACCATCAAGATCCCTATAAAGAACTTATCGGTTCCGACAGAGTGACCTCAAACTCAGTGGAGTTATATCCCGAAAAACGACTACCTACTTGATCTTAAACGTATGTTTGAAGCAATCGAGCAACGAACTGCTTACGAAAAATGAAGGCCCTGACCATTCCATTGAGTAAAGCGGATAGGAGTCACCTCCCCTGTAGGGGTTCTCGTGATCGCTCAAAACTCTGCCTACAAATTGTATCCGAGATGGCAATGTGCTGCAATCGATGGCGTGCTTGCATTCATACCAATTCTGGTTTTGTAATTTTAGTTCTGGTTTAATAATTTCAATCCTTCTAGTAAAGTTTTCTTCCAGGTTATCTACGTCACTGTTGTAGTGACGAGTCACATTACTTTCTGGTCAGGCTAATGACCGTTATAAATGAATGACTTAGGGTTCCCCAGTTAGGTTGTTCTATTTTCCATTTAGATTTCAACCCCTCACACTATTCACACAGTTGATACTTCCAACATATATTATATCTAGTCTCCAATAAGGTTACGGTAACTGTAACAAAATTACACAGAGATATAGCAAACGGTTACAATAACAGTATATAGACAAACTTCGCCCCACCGCAAACAACGTTCACAGAACTGGTGGCCAAAAGGGTGAAAACTTCAGTTTATAACACTAGGGGTTGTTGGTTCACATCTCATTTGGACTGTCTCCATCTGTTGACTGCAAACCAGGACGTGAGAAGTAGTGGACTATTCGGTTGAGGGTGGTCGTAGCCAGTTCAAAATACCAATCCAAGTTGGGTGTGAGCAAGTTAAACATCAGATATTTATCGTGTTATTATATACAGTCACCAACAAGTTGCTTCTGTCTAGAGAATTTGAGTTAACTGTGTGCTGTACTTAGCTTATTTGCGTGAAACTTACCGAAGCGCTCAGTTTTGATGGACTGATTTGTTCGTCTGTTGTCCGCAAATCCAACAATACATGATGGTCTGATGCACCTGTGTCCGATATTATCTGTCAGTTCACTCGCAATCGCTGTGGCACTTACACAAGTGATTCGGTTAGTAGTTTAACACATCATTGAGTATGTATCAAAACGTCTGAACAAACTTATCAACTCAGTCAGGTGAACTAACATGGCAGACAGCGATAAATCCAACGGCATCGACTGTTCAGTGTATCCAGTTAACAGATCATTATATTAATCCAGTTTGTTTGTTTGCCGTGTTGCGACCAACTTTGTGGGTTATACTGAATGGACAATATCGATCGCTCTCATGTTTGAAAAAGTAGTCAACGCAAAGCGTTTATTTGCTTTTGAGGTCAACCGATCGATTATATTGAACCCACTTTTTTACCTGTTGTTCACAAATTCACCAAACTTGGCTTTAATTTACAGTTGACGAGGTGAAATGAAATGTTAATATCCTAAAATGCAGGCCTCAAAACTGTAAGACCACCCGATATTTTCTTAGTGACTGCCACAGCACATCACATCTTGTTCAGTTTGTTTGTCTAGCACACTGAATCAGTTATACGTTACGATTGTGTCTATTATTTTTTTCAGATACCTGCACATTGCTAAGTGAATGCTAAATAAATCTGTGGAAGTATCTACAACCTTTTTGTCTTTGAACCATGCCGCTGATTTTGACATAAGTCTAACGACTAACGTACTGGCAAAAAAACAAAGCTAACTCATAAAGAAACGTCCACAGACTTATAAATATAAGTTCCGATATTGACTGTGACACAATCTTGTTCCGGAGCGTTTTCAGTCAACGACGTGGACGGTCGAGTGCTCTGATAGGTGGCATTTAGAAATCTCGTTTTGGGAGGCTGTCAAGTCTATTACACTTTTGATCAAGTCATCGCACGGTCACCTAGCGAGTTCTTTCAACCGTGAGCAATCGGAGTGAACATTGTGAAACACTGCGGACACTCGATTATTATATAGACTGCATGATCTAACCAGTGTCGTACTGCTTAGCCGCCCGTTTGGTACAGGCTCGCTAGAGGAGTTGATGATGGTCGGATACTGAGAGCTCACCTGTGTCTTCCATGCGAATGGACCGGGTCTTCAAACCGTGCAGCAAAAAGTTGCATAATTGCACACCGTACATCCCCTCGACAACAGAACTTTCTCGTGAGTCCAAAAGTGACTGAGAATGGTTTGTGCAGGTAACGCGTCCACAATCCTCATGGACATCCTGTCAGCAATACTGAAAGCTGCTGACACTATTTAAATAAGTGAAATCTTCCGCAATGGCTTCAATAAAACGAGACAGCAAGGTCAGATCTAGTCCAAGCTTGTAACAACACTATGAACTTTGAAGGTATAAAGTGCTTACTGTATAGGCTAGCCACCAGTTGACCGGCTCAATGTGGTCTACGTGTCTCCAGAAGAACATAGTAAAACATTTTTTCTCACATGCTAAATACCGGTCAGTTACCCACTGGAAGCTGCATATCGAGGTATTCGGAACCTACGAACCAGCCTTCCAGAACATATTTTATCACACAGTTGAACGGGAAGAACGTGTTAAGATACTCCTGTCAAATGCTACTTGTAGTGCAACACGTTCGAAATAGCTGTTCAAGGTGTACAGACTACACTCAGAATGACTTCAACGAAATAACCTGTCAGTGGGATCCCCAATGATGAAGGCAACCCAGTGGGTATACCGAGTGATCTTGACAAAACCAAAGGACCATCACATGGTGGGCATTATTTTCATCAACCAACTTAGCACGCACATGGTTGAGTCAACTGCACGTTGGAAGGGCCACCATAAGTACGTTAGAGCCAGCGAGCCTACACAAATTCAGCATGTGCGCACAACGTTCACCATCATCTTAATCATTGACAGCAATATATAATTGATGACACTCATGTTTGCCCTCTGTACTATCAATGAACAGACCCTATGCATGAACGAAAACACCTTATTCCTAACACAACTTGTGTCCAACCTCAAGCCTTCAGCATCAGCGTGTTTACATATTGCGAAAAAAACAACCAAGATGAAACTGAGAGCCAGGTGGTATCTGTGGAACCGTAAGTCGATTGAGCTATCGAAAGACTATCACTCCATATGTACACACGTTAGCTGTGACACCCATATATTCTGGAAGTTGGACACCTGGTGGGTGAACAAGAGTGTTCGAACAACCATCCTGCTATCAAACGGTCGTAATCAGTTAACGTAGGTTATTCCTATTTACATCATGTCACACGATGAAACCTTTAACGAGTTTGTGAAAAGAGATTATTTTACCTTTAAATAAATTCAATTAAACACATGGAAGCACGCTAAACTACTTCAGAGTTTAAGGTTAGAAACCAAACTTTTTATAAAAATCCCATTTGTGTGTCTGAATAGCAGTAAAGGATAAATACCTTTAAGCTCAAGTAGACTAAACAACCTCAGAGTAATTTGGTCGGCATCTAATGCAATACTTGTGCCGCATACCTTTGCAGGAAACAGGAATGTTCCTGGTTGAATTATCGAAAGAAGAAGGGAACAGCTTTCCGTAGTCGTGAACACATTCTGCTTCACTTAAAATTGATGGAGACTCAGGTCTGACATGTTAACAGTCGGAGTTTTAATCTAGATGTTCTTGATACATAATGCTCAGACTATTGTCTGACCATCGAGAGTATTAGGCTTACTTTGACAACCGGTGACAGATGAACAACAATAGCGTGGAAATAGTTCGAGGAATAGGTGAATGAAATACTAATTCTGACTTGAATAAGTTGAATGGATTTTTTTAAATTACCGCCTGTCACGTTACATGCATCAAGGCACTAAAACTTCCATCAGAAATGGTAGGCGCATCTTATGTTATAGCAATATCCTCTCCTTCTGCATAAAATACCTTCTAGACTGGCTAGTTCGTATTATCGATCGGAACCTGATCTAGTATGACTCAGGTCAACTTGTTCGGTAAATCTACAGACATACTACAATCTACAACTCTGCGGTAAGGCTGGAGGGACGTATGGAGTGACAATGGAACAATTTGAGTTCTACCCTGTTTGATTCATTTATCAAGAACACACTGAAACGTTACGTTGTGGTTCAGCGACGGTGCTGAAAAAGTACATCTTGCAAGGTTCCTTCAAATGATTGTGTGCGGAAATGATCTTGCAGACTTGTGGTGCACGTTTCTACGTCTTTCATAATGAACAGTGTAAAACTACATGAATTTCTGTGGGCTCTTCAATATTAACAATGTTCAGCGACAATAGCTGGTTGGACACAAAAAACTAGCATTCACTAAAGTAATACAACGAAATACTGGGTGACCGTACAGTTTTTTTTCACGGGGTACATTTTTCTAGCTGTGTTGTTTATATATATATATGTGGGAAACAATTTTTTAACATAAGACTTACACAAATGACAAATCAGGGTATCAGGCTACACATTTAATTGGATGTCACCGAGCTCCATCATTAATACAAGACCAGTTTTGCGCTACAAGAATGCTTGCAAGTTAACAGTGAATACTGGCAATAACAACAGTGCATTGTCGCAGATTGTGAAACAGACCACCGTATACGAGGCACACTAAAACCGAAGGTAGACTCAAGAAAAACAAAGAAAGAGATCAACATGGGACAAAGAGAGCAGAACGCATACAGTACTGACGTAATCAGAACTAAGAGTGGCTTATGCGTGCGTCGACTTTGTCAAATTTTCCATTTCCAGAAGTGAACTGCACATATTCATGGATGGATGCGCTACTGAGCAGACATACAGGATGAACAGTCATCAACTATTTGTCGAAACATACAAATTGCACTAATGTAATTAACACCAAGTTGATTGATCTGAACCCTTTGTAGAGGAATCAACGTGTTAAACGAATGAATGAGGATAGCTTACCTCAGAGATTTCCCACCAAACCTCGTTCGCATTATCCAACGGTGTGAGTTCGAAACGAACTTTGTAAATGGCCCCTATTCGGTCAAGGACAATCTAAAAGCAAAAGAACTATTAGTACTATGTAACACAACCACTAGGGGTGGAAAATTTTACTCGCCAAATTTAATTCATTGCTTCAGACTAATGTTGTATACAGGAGAACCACTATCCGTTATGTTTTATCTAAGCTTCATTGTATAAGTTTCCAAGTTGTTATCAATTGTCAGTCGTTCGGAGGAACAGCGGGCCGAAAATCTTCAAGGGTTCCATGCTTAGATAGTCATTCTAAGTGAAAAATGTGAAATCCGTAAGTGGTCAACCACTTGTGGTGAGGACGTGTATATGTGCGCTTTTGCCCACGGAAAGTCTTCATCCAGCCTCACATGAAGAGTTAGCCAGTTCTCAAAGTAGCCTGCAGAATACATCGAAATGTCTAAGCGCAATTCATCACGTCTTAGTCACTGGAATTTTTTTCAACACAGGAAGAAGACAGATCAAAGATTTAGCTTATGACAACAGTGTAAGATACAGTCTTTATTGAGGCGAACATAGCCGGTCGCTAAACTGCGTGATATCAACATGTATGACATAAAGCTCCCCAAGCGTAGTAAGTGGTGTGTCAGATCATACTATGTTATACTGCCTGTCAGTTCACGTGTTTTCACACAGATACTTGCAGAAACAGAACAACTTGATATTTCAGTCACTGAACGACTGAACATCTGGCAAATCGCTGTTTTGATCAATGACTACCGACCAGGCAAATAAAACAGAACGTAAACGAGGGCATCATGAACAGTCAGTCATCTCGGCCCAGCCAATTCGTCCACAACACACGTTTTCGCAAACGGACCTGTGTAATTAGGGTGCCAGCTACCTATGTGTATGCAAAAACATTGATGTAAATGGTTGGTTTGCTTTAGAGTTAATTAGTGGAGTGTGATAGTTTGGTTGCTTATAAGATTTTCTCGCCCAATTGCCCCTATTATACGATTGATAAGGTGAAACTAAATCTCAATATTCCATAATGTATCCTACTTTTGTGAAAATGATGCCAATAGGGACAAAGTGGTTTTATTTAACCCACTTATTTATCGAATTTATAGAAAGGAACTTCATCCTGGATTCGTAATCACATGCTATTTAAACTGATCGTTTTACGCTGATGAGACCCAACACTTTAGTCCCAACAATGCAACTCGTCCGTTAGTATTGCTAGGCCTGTAGCTACTGTGTTAGGAAATGTGCACACGAAACACATGGTTAATCACACTGATCACGTGGCACGGGAAACGTTAGTATCTAACATTAGATGTAGTATTTAATAATTACCATTATGAATTGGCCATCAGCCAGCCAGAATATTTGCAACGCGTGACACTCACCATAAAACTGTCCGTACTATTCGAACGAAACAAGCATTTCTCATCCTCGGATTGACCAATGAGGATCGGACCGGAATTAGCTTGTAAACCGTAGACGAACAATAGAACGTTGCAATTTTTCGCGGATGAACAAGTTGCGATGGAAACTTTCCAGTCGCGTTCTTCAGTAAAAATGAACAGCAATTATGCAAACTGCGTTAGTAGCAAGAAATTTAGAAATGTCACATTGATGCACCTTGGAAATGACATATTCATGAACGACTCCTTACAGTTGTCTCGTGGCCAGAATCAAGGACGAGTACAGTGAATACAGAGCGATTTGATGCACAAACATACTAGTCACCGTTAGCATGAAGTAATTTGTAATTTGCACGGTGCTATGAGTGGTTCGTTGCTGGAGGCTAGAAAAGCATCAATGGACAGAGATTATGACTTTCTGTGAGCACAATTCTAGTTGTTATTTCACCCATCATATACACGGAAACTCTGTCCTATCAACTTCAATAGCTTCAGCAATCCGAAGGATTTTTAAACTGCTGTTTTTTGTTAAATATAAAAACCAAAAAAAAATTACTGAAACAACCACAATATTTACACTGTTCTAAAATCCCGTGACGATTTTTGACGTCATTGCTTAAAAACGCAAACGACAAAGCTAAATCTTTTGATCACGTTTTTACTACAATTCATGTGAACGTTTCTCAACAGGGAGTAGGTGAAACTTTATACGTTGGTGTGCAATAATAAAAGTCAGCCTAAACAAACATCGGTTGATTGATCTGCTACACAAGGGGTTATAACTTAATTCAATGGAGTGAGAAACATAACTGAATATTCTGTCTGCAAATTTCTGGCATACGCCCAGATGTTTTTATAAAACATTCAAATACAACGAAAGGCCAAATTCTGCTAACAACAGAAAAATCTAATAGACCTCGATAGGAGTTTCCAGTGTTCAACAAGAACACCTGGATAAACAGTAGGTGAGGTGTACGACCAACACAAACCAGTAGAGACGTAGGTAAACTGTTTAATTTGCATCTGGGGTGTTGACGTTGACATTAACCGTTTTAAAATAGTATCAGATATTGAACTCCAACCAACTTTTGGTCGGAAATTAAAAAAAGGGTAAATAACTAATTGACAGAGTAATTGAGCTCCGATTTTATAAGGGTTGAGGAAATTGATTATGAAATCAGCGGGCCGATGGCTGTTCAGAATCGTGGCATTTGTCAAGGAAAAATTGATGTTAGACAGAATACCAAAGGAACATATAGCATAATGTTGATGGCGTATCATAATTTGCTTGCGACTGACTCATTACATCCTCTAAGGTGATCACATCAGTTCTGTTGTTCAAAAATATGTTCGCTGAAAGAAGTATGCCGGAAATATGAAGTTAAAAAGAATTGAGGAAAAACTAGCATCATCTGAAAATCCGAGGTTTTGTTACCGTTTTATATATCTGACAATTGAAACATAAAATTTGACGCGGATTCATGAAGCATCATTGTGTCATGCAAAATGTATAGTATTCACATTGCAAAATTCAATAAGCGATAACGAATGATTGCTCTCTAGCATACTGAATGAATTATTGTAATCCAGAAAATAAACGCAAACATCCTTATTTTTGGCATGTATAAAAGAGGTGAGATATACAAATTTAAAGTCCGTAGGACCTTAGGAAGGATAGCACAGTGTGAATTTTGTTAATTTCTGGGAAGTGTGTGAACTAAAAGCTTTCTGAAAACTCGGAAAATTTGGCTTTCAGTGCTGTACAAATGTGTGAAAAATGTGACAATTTGTGTCACCAAAAAACTGAACCATATTCTTTCAGACTTAGAGGAAACTATTCAGCCAACCCAAGCATCCCAGAAGGCTTCATTCACAACGGGGTTTTCAGTACGATAATAAGGTCACTTGACAACTTTTGTCCATGAAATATACATAATCACGATTATGGATACATTTGGCTACAATGGAAAACTCATTCTGAGAACTTGACGTCAACAAGTTCGGTCAAAAATTGTTCAACTTACAAAATTACGAAAGACGGCTTAGAGGTCTGTCATAAACATTCCCGCAATGTACCGAATCAACTAGCTACCATTGGTTGTACGACCGTAAACAGCTGGTCACAATAAACGGTAGGTGAATCGCTTGTTTTCCGTAGAAATGCAGAAGGTAATCTGATAACTTCGAACTGACAATGTTATGGATGAAGAATGATTGTCATGGATACTTCCGTAAGGTGACAAACAAGTTAGGGAACATACTCGTCTTCAGGGGTCAGTCCCCTTGAAAGTTTACAGTCGTCCGCTTATTTTTTGCTTAAAGATAAGTAGAGTAATCAAAACCTGGACAGCTATGAGGATACTGGTTTACGAAACTATGTGCTTAACTATCTGGCCAGGATTCTGCTCAATTACCACCGCAGGTCAGTGCCTCTGTGTAGCACTACTTTCCGAATTTCTCACATTAGGAGTGACATGGCACAATCATAAGCTGACAAATTGTCAGGATTACACACGGTCAATAAAGGCTCACTCTGATGACTTCAACAAACCATACAACTCTGTGAACTACAAAGAATTTTTGAAGCACTTAGTAAGTTTGACTTTTCAGGAAACTCATCATTTCGAGAATAAGGTTTGTGTGCAGGTCAAACCATGTAGGCTGTAAAATTATAACCAGCGTGAAGCGGAAATATGTCTTACTTCCAACTCTGATTAGCATACACTTGACTGTCACGTTCACAGTATCTTCAAAACAGTGTAATGACAGTGTTCAACGTGAACGTCACACGGGTGACCTCCTGTGGAATGCCACAGCTGTCATTTTCAAGTCGAACTTCAACATGAGTAAGACTTATGTATTCCTCTATTCTAGGCCGGGTGGAAGCACCGCCATTCCGTCTACTAACCAAATTCAAAAAGACTTCGTGGCATCCGCGCAGTTTTTTTGTTTGGGTAACAATCCATGGATTCCTTGCTGGACCGTCAGCTGTGGCACACACACATTCAAGACCAACTTTGTTTTATGCCTTCTTGAAAATGCAATTGGAAGTGAACTGGTCTGAAGATGGTTACAGGAAAATGGTAGTTTCTGCCCCGTTTACGCAGCATCACAGCATGTTCTCTGTACCAGAGGAAAGTTCGGACAGTTTTTCACTCAACGTTTTCAGGGCAACCTGGGCCATCAGTGTTGTCAGTGAAGAACGCGCATGGCGCAATGATTATTTATTTACGAGATCAACACAAGGGGTATAAGCTTCACTACAATCTCAAACAAAAACAATCGTTTGCATATAGCAATCATCTCGGAACACCGCGGTTGTCAGTGCCAAATTTATGTATAGAAAACACCAATTGTTGTCTGATTACACTCCTGTATTCCTCCTTGTATTTTCCCTCAGTTACTTCAATACCTAAACACTTGCCTTCGCCTGATCGGTGGTACAGCGTGATCGTTCATCTTCAGTACACAAGTACTGGGGTATGTTTACAAACACATGAATTAAAAGTTAGATTTGGTACAGCCTACCTCATGCTGGTGTTAAGCTAAATTCACCGAATAGGAAGCATATGCTGTATGGATAACGGATGAACTAAGCAGAAGTGAAAGAAAGTCATCAGCAGGTGGTTTAAAACAATTCAGTGAAAATTTGGCTACCAGAAACTCTTTCACGCCGTGATGTACATCTCCACTCGAGAGAACAGTCAATACTAAATCAGATTACGTGGAGGAATACGGTGTTGACTTGTATTTTGTTGCTTTAGGAATGTCAGTTTTAATGACATGAGTACATGCGTGCGTGGACTGCTGGCGGGGTATGGTGTTACTATGGGTGTATTCAGGCAAAACTGTCGATCGATAAAAGGCTGATGATGAGTGGAGAATGCCGAATACGGTCAAACGGTTGGCTGTCGTCAAAAAAACTACAAAAAATCTTCCTTCAATTGACATGCATTGTGTCAAAAGTATGTGAACCTCGGTTTTGGCCATACCACTTATTTCTGTTCAGACATCTTGAATAGCATATCTACACTCAAGCCACCTTTTACTTTCGTCATTCTAAACATCTCGCAATCTCAACGTCTTCCATCTTGCTTTAATATGTTTGCATGGTTTTTCTTAAGACTGTTAGCGTAGTCTAATTAATGACAATAGATTGATTGCTTCTGTTAAAGGCTAGATTTATTACCAGCTTTGAATCTATTGTGGAAGTATCCGTGACTTTTGTTTCCGACAGACCATATTCAAGCTACCCACAGTTCCTGCTCAACACTGGTCTTTCATCATATTTCCCTCGAATTTTTTCCTAGTGGTTTTATCAGATAAGGCTGGGAGAGTGAAATCAATCCAAACCTTTTATAATGTCGTAGACTTTGATCATTGTAGCAGAAAAACCATACAGGAATGCTTCGAGGTATGTAATAACTTTTCGGTAATGGATGAAATACTCAAGCAAAACCCTTCAGAGTGGTCTTGAATTATAGTACGTTTACATCGCTCCGTTTCAGGACAGTGTTTGTGGAACTACATTAACTGGAGGAGTGTCGAATATCGAATTAGTGCGGAAATTCTTCATATGAGCCAAAGATCACAGACAAATAGACTGTCATCACGTGAAACACATCACTGTCTTACTGAAGTGTGGTTTATGGGAACGAAACGGACGGTCCAAATCACAGGGAACTCTGCAAAAAGAAATATCCGGAGCGTAAGTAAAATTTTCAAATTGAAATAATAAAATTCATTTCCTCTCTTCTACCTACCACTTAAATCTTTTGAATCAATTAATTTGGGGAAAAACTGGTGTTCTTGCTCTAATAAATCTTCATCTTCGGCCTCTTTGATAGAAGAAGCAGATGGAGAGCCGGATTTCGAAAATTCCAGGGGTTTTACGATTGTTTCCCTCGGAAGTTGCGTCACTGGTTGGTTAGAGTTCTCCGGCCACATGGGCCGATCGAGAACAACGGATTTCTCGGAGGACTCGGGAGGTTGTTTGGGAATTCCAACTGATTGTATCAGGCAGAAGTGTTTGAAAAATAAAACATTAAGTACTCCAACAAAAAAGGGGATATTTCGAAGCACACTAGAGTAAATCAATACTGAACTATTGGATCACTGAATCGCAGTTTTTATTTTCAGCCTATCAAAATTGACCAGCATTTGGTTGCAATGTTAGACAAACACCGGATGCCTGATAGCCTCATTAAACGTTGACTTCATCTATTCGGTCATCATTATCATTCAACTGAGATAAACCACTGAATTAAAATTGTCACTGGTGCATGCTTCAAAATTCACACAAAATAATGTTCATTTGTCCGTTTATCTCTGTGTGCCCGTAATTTGGACATCGAAAGCATGTAACATCAGCTTGTGAGGTACAGGGACGTGATTACTTTTGAGTACTGTTGATCAGTGTTCATATGTATAACTTCATCAGAGTGTAAGGGAAGCATCTGTTACGATATATCGACATTTCCCTTGGTTCGATCAGTGGCAAACTTAAAAGACTTAGGTTATATACGATAGACAGACAGTGGTGACGGACATGCTCACAGTATGTAATTATGTAACTAGTATCACACAACGGGGTGAGTTACGTCCACTGCCTTTGTGCACACAATGCTGGCTGGCGAGATCCAGTCAGCATAACTTCATTAAAGACCAGTAGATTCGGCTTCTGAATGTGCAAACAATATTGTGAATGAACTAACTGGGTCAGTCTGGTAACCTGTTGTAAAGGGACGTTTACCAATAGATGATATGAGGTTTTGTGCCAATTTAAGATGGTTGTGTTGTCAGTTGGTCCATCCATTTTGGGTAGTGTTCTACTTTTAAATAAACTTGTAAACAATGCGAGAAGCTTTACATGCAACAACTCGTTGTGAACTTCCTTGCTTTTTACTCAAAATGTTTTTATCACACTCATTCATTTTCATTTGCAGACCAAGTTATCAAATGTGAGCACCCAGTCATACACATTCGAAGCAAACGAGTGATACAAGGCGACATGCCAATGACGATTTCTAATAATTGTGAAACTCTAGTCCAATGTTTTTTCTTTCGAAAATGGTTGGATAAACAGTATTTGTGTGAATTTAAATATGCGATCAGCTATGACTGATTTTCAAATCATGTCAACCAAACTTCTGCACTACTTATCGGAAATTCAGAAATATTACATCGTCTAAAATATTCCCTTATTCTTAATTACGGAGTTGAGCCAACTACACCAGAAAAACGTATAAAGTATGACATGGTCCTCTAGATTTGATGAGTCCACGTGATCTGCAATCTTCAGTGTCTGACAGTGCAACTCACAAGAGTTATTTTAAATACAACTTTGACCAAATGCTTAAACACGGGAAGCGAATTTTTCATGAAGTGTACTCTCCATCATTGCAGAGATTAGAGCTCACACTTGATTACTTCTATGCAAAACCGCGTGTTCTCCGTACTAGGTTGGGCAAACAGGGCTAGTCTTCCGTCCTCTTCCATGCCCACATAGGTTGCCGAACTGAACAGAGGTGAGAGTTGAACGAATCCCTTCGATCGTCGTCGATCAACACGGAAGTGACAATCTGATCCCCCGCTACCCTGAAATTAGAGGAGGGGTGAAGGGGATTAGGAACGGGGGTTGAACGATTGGGTGTGGCCGGATGCCCACGAGTGCATGAAAGAACACACTTATCACCCTCAACAACAATAACAACAACAACAATGATAATAATAGATTGACCTCGCTTCCGAAAACAGTCGAGGGTTATTCGAATGGTTGCGTGAGTATGTTTCATGTGCATTGTCTTTTGGTTGCATATTTTCACGCGACATTTCCCTGGTTGCACGATAAGATGTCCATTATTTCACAGATATAATTAACTTTAGGGCATTATTCACGCAAGGTCGCAGTTGAGCGTTTAGATTTGATCGATCGGTCACGCCTAGTATCAGATTACTTGCGTTGTGGATATCACGTTGATCTCACAAACATGAGGATCGGAGTGGAAATTCCGGCCCTGACAAGGATATGCATAACTGGTGAGCTCTAATTAGAGCAAAAATCTAGTCTACTGCTTCATTAAGAAGTAGGCTAGCCGAATGGCTTATCCGAATGCAAAGATTGCAAACGAATGTGGGTGGTACTCAATTTGAAATCTTTAAAGCAGTCTATAGTTTGCACACAATAGATAGCTGAGTTAGTTAAAATTTTGTTCCTCATAGCTAGTTTTCTTCAATATTGCACGAAGTCCCTTTGATGAGGTAGTATTATGCCAACGTGGATTATACATATCTTTTCATAGGATTACTTAATATCTTAATAGAATAATAAAAAATCCCTTTAGTCTATTTTTATTATGACATTATCGATACCATGTACTCTGTTATTGCATCGGTATATGAAGTACTACCTGCCAATTGGGGTGTCCAACTAGGTTGCGCATAAAGTCAGCTTAACACAGTTAACTAACGGAATCTCGTTGAATACGTTAAACTCGCGAAGGCTTCAATCTGTAATGTAGTTAGCTCTCTGATTTTGTTGAGGTAATGCACTGTTCAAGGTTGCTTTTGCTTGTAGGATTATAGGTGCTTCTGTTTGCTAATATTGCTTTACATCAAGTTCCTCGGATGGAATAAGTACAATTCATCCATAAGTAAATGTTATGTGACTATAAAGTTCCAAAAACGATGATTACGTCAAGTCAGTGCAACGAAAACCATGAAAGTGACGCAATTGTCAGTTCCTATTAGTTAGATTAAAACTTTCATTGGTCGAACAACGAGTCAACTTACTGCACAGTACTTGATGTAGGAAAGGAATTCCACTCCTGGACAAACTACACGTAGTTACCTTATGTCTGGTGAGGTTTGTAGCGAAAAAGACGACGGTCTTTAGGCTTAAACAAGAGTTAAGCTACATTTGAGTGAACGGCACTGCAGGCAATGTGATAAATTTAGTAAAAGGCATTTTGAATAGCCGGTAGAAGCTTGGACCTGAATTAACCATACCGACAAATGTACCGTTATACATGACGCGATACATCCATCTAAATTCTATCTGTGGACTAATACATCGTTAAACCATGCACAGTGACGAATCATGTGGCCAAAATCAACTTCCTACGAATTTCCGTATATCTGTTTTATAAATAGATAATCAACGAAATTTTAACAATGTTGAAAACAGGTAATCATTTTACGTGTTTTATTCTACCTGGTAGACAGCCTGCCCTATACTCGTTAGGCCGCATGCTTTTTCGCCAAACATTCGCCAATTTTGAGTAGTAATAAGTGGTGTGACAAATTTGTTGATTTAGAAGGGACACAAATGCAAAATATATGAACTCGGCCGGACTCGAATCTGTGATAGGAACGACAGGCTCAAATGCGACAAACGTTTCACCATTTGAGCCAAGAAGTCATACTGTGAGCCGAAAAATTGTGAACTCAAACGCAGTTGTCCACCTAATTTCCTGGTTGAACGCTAGCTTCGTTTGAGTAGGTGGTTTTTATCGCCGGTTCGAGTCTGGCAGAAGCTCACGTTTTGTCCAAGACATCCCCCAGGCGATACCCCTGGGTTGTGTGCATAAGAAGGTCATAGAACTGTCGTTTTAAATCATTAAAAGATTACAAATAGGGATAAATCCTATTGTGGAGGAAGATGTTGGGCATGAAAGAAGGACAAGTGATTTGATGTCATCTACTTGTCTGATTCATACGTGAAAAGACAATACCTAGCGTGAAATGCATAGGAGAACATCTAGTGGACAAGATAATTGTTTTCTGAGCACCAAAACCATTCCGGTTGATGATGTACCAAGATAAAGAAATTTACTGCTCCATTGTCTTTTGTGAACCTTTAGGTGGTTAATAACACACAGTTAACACAGCCTAACTGCTGAATCTACCAAGATCAGATTAGAAGTACGAAATGCTACCTTGAGTGAAGTGGTTAGGTCAGTGGCGTGTTAGTGGTTCATACTATACCGTAATTGAAGTGAATAACCGTCTTGTTATTCAATAACTTACATGTATATACGCGTGTAAATTATAGATTGGACTGACCGAATGTCGTACGCATAGAGTTGTGGTCGAACCACACTAACAAGAAGGTTAGCACTTCTATATACTCTTCCCATATAATAGAGTGCAGTACCATTCGCATGAAATGCTACCCGATCCTCGAACAATATACATATACTAACACGTGTTCACCAATTCATATAGATAGAGTATTTTTATTCATGAAGGTCGGACATCATGTGTACGTGAGAGCGGGCAAGCAAAAGAGCACGTTACCATTATGTTCACTTGTCCATCGGTGACACGTAGATAATGTCCCGGCCATGCAACAGCTTCGAACTGGCGCACCCCTCGATCGATACGCTGTACACGCCAGTATGCATCCTTGTTTCGCGAACCGGTAGCTCGGAGCTCAAAGTTCCACTCGTTCATTGGATCGTAAGTTCGCTGCATCCCCGATTCCGTCAGGTCTGTCTTGCCACGAAGCACCGGAGCTACTGTCTGCTCTGAACTGGTGCATAGCCAAATTATGGCTTGGTCACGCAGTGTGCCCTGTGCAACCATGTGTTAACACAAAAAAAGAAAAAAAGAACAGTTTTGTGACTGAATGAGGTGATCAAAAGAGGTAGCCTTGAGGGATGCTATTGGTGGCTACAGTAAATCAAAAAGCCCCTTATTGGCTTTGGTGAAATTAGAGTCATAGCGTGTATCACCGCAAGTGAAAGGCTGTAAAAACACGTGGTTAGCATTTTTCATCATCACACACCTTTTGCAATTGGATAATGAACGCCGGTATACAGGATGGAGTCCATTTAAACTGGGTATCAACAAAAAGTACCAGAATCCTCGTCATCAAATCGATTTCAGGATTAATGACGTGCGCTCAAATCACACTGTCCTCTGGCATTACAAGTATGCAAACTAATTCCACTGATAGCTAACAAACAAAGCTTGATGTGCATAACTGACCTTCACGTGAGGCATCAGGAGTTTGCCAGGTAGAGATAACGGTCCAGCTGCACCACTGACCACACATCCGTCTGGTCCGATGTAAATGTGAGCAGGATTATGATCCGCGAACCTGCTAACCGTTTCCAACGCGACCCACTGATCAGGTTGAGCTCGAACTCTGAACTGTGTATTCTCATCATTTGCGCGTGTAGATGCCAAGCGTTCGTCTGCGAGTTGAGAAAGAAAGAACACAGGTAGTGGAAATGATTTTAGTTGAAAGTGATTTGTTAGATGTTGAACTTCTGACTAATATTGAATTTCGTGGAGCGGATTGTCAATGTTTGCATATATTTCTACATACATCACCGTACGTACGGAAATTAAACCTTCCATAAACAGTCTTTAAGTGTACTTTTTGTTTTTGATCATTGTATCCCCTCTCCTTCACGTTGAAGTAAGTTCACAGTTTCGACGCTTCTTAAAAATTTGACATACCGGTACTCAAGGTTAGATGTAGGATGAACGATCCCAACAGACCAAATTAGACTGTGTGTTGTTACTATCGTCGATCGTGGCTGGGTTGGTTAGTGATTTTGACACAGATCGGTTCGTTTTCGCCACGTTCTATCTTGCGTGTTATGAAGATCCGTTTACACCTATGCCAATTTTCCGGTAGTTTTTAATGTGATCTTGTTGTTGAGGATAGATAATGTTAATCGTGAATTGGAGTTACTATGGCGTGTAAGGAACAGAGCTAATAAGCTAGATATGCATGAAATGCAGCATAAATTGGTGACTATGAAGCCTGTATTATTTTCAATTAGGTTGTGTTTGTTAATGTCCAGTTGGTTTGAGTACAAGGAATTCACCCGGCTTGCTATCTAGCAATGCCTAGAGTCAAAAGATCCCATAAAACAGGATACTAGAGGTTCGATCTATGTAACCGATTTCGTTATTATTTATAACCATTGAGTTAGGATAGCCAGATTGAGAATGGAACGTGTGACTTTTGTTCTGAGCAGTTTCTTAGCTAGAGAAGCGACCAGTCTGAAAGGGTGAACTGTTAACACCAAGTAAATCAAATTTTACACAATTCAATGAAACAAGTAGTATACTAACTCGATACATTTTAGATTCTTGCTATCATTCTTAAGGAGAAACTACGACAAATACGGTAGACAAATGGCGAACATATCAAGAACTTTGCACAGAGCAGAAACAGAAAAACATTGTGCTTCCATTGTGTATTACCGTCCAGAATGGTGTTAGTTTCACACGACCTAATTATGGACACAGTTACGAGAAGTTCAGTGTTAGTATCGACTAAAGTAAACATCAGTTACATGTTTATTTGTTCCTGCCGATCGCACTGGCCACGAGATCAATGCAAACTGGAATTTCGGAAGACATGAACTAACTTCTGAATGCCGAAAATGGGGCGAAACACTTGCTTGAATCCTACGGAAGTCTTCCGTGTTTCGTGTTGGACTGTTAACAAATGTGCCTCAGTTTTCTTTTAACAGCTAACGGTAGAGTTCAGCAAACTATCCTTTGTTTCACAGAAAACGATAACGAGCATGGCAATACCATGGTAACCTATACTCAAGGACCGACTGTCACTGCATTAGTTACTCTATCTCGTATTTTTCGCGTCCAATCACTGTCATTTTTTTCACTATTCTATCCTCTCCATATAAACCTTGATTTTACTTTGCCAGTACGAAATCAACATGTGTTCATTAACTACATTCTGTTCACTTCACTTGCTATTAATTAATTAATGTACGCATGAAATGCGAATTAATCACTGGTCTATTCATTCACAGTTATCCCCCTTTTTCTTGCATTGCTCGTTTCTTTAAACACTGCCAATCGATTGTTCAAACTTGTGTCACACACACATCACTAGTATTGCTTGAAGCTTACAGAATAGACAAGGTCTACTGGTTTGTTTATATGTGTTTCCATTGTGTATGCAGCTAACAAGTACGCTTGAAGGACATCCGTAACACACACAGACACGCACGCTTTTTACATGCTATCTGATAGGCGTGAACGAACAAGGTTCAATAAACAGAATGTTTACCTACGCCGACAATTACCGACTAATGGACATGTCATTGGATTAAGCGATTCATGGGGTGACAGTTTTGTCCAACAGTTTATTCCCTGTTGGTATCGGAGAAAATAAGACTACAGATGTTATGCCGACTCGTTTTGTTCTTCACTTTGTTTGTTTTCTGATAGCTAATTTTTACTGAGTTGTTGTTGTTAGTGCTCGAAGATACTTGACTAGACATTTGTTGTTGACACATGCACAGCTGGTGTAAACGGCACTAGTGTTATTGCTAATCAATTTTAATGTTCTGGTGCTTGCTCATAAACTCTGGTTAATGGATCATGTCAGCACTAACGTTCCTTGTCCATGGCGTCGTTCTGTTCTACTGGCCGATCCACTATGCAAGACTGCAAGTCGGGTTCATTGCCCCCTCCCCCCCCGCCCGTGCTACGATAGGCTTATAGAAATCTGCCATTTGACTTGATTACAATAAACCAGAACGATCCAATACATTCACTGGTTACAGAAAGACATTTCAGCCTACAATTGTCGGTTGTGACCAGATGGAGAACTATCAAGACTATTTATGTTTGTTGTGTTCTCACCAATCTATCTGCTGTAGAGATGTCAATTTCTCCGGACTACTTTGGGATTTTCCACTGATTATCTGATTAATTGTACGCTGTCGTTTTTCTCCATCATAATTCGAGGATCGTTTGTTGCGTGGGGCAGTCGATGCAATCTGCCAACCTGAGGTGAACTTACTCCTTCCAGAGCGACTGGAGTTATCAAGTTACATAATAGTCTTACTGATTTCCCTCCTAAATGCAATGCTCAAAAGTCCGAAGACGAGATTCGACTCATGTCCCACAGGTAGCGGTTTAAAGTCGCCATCGGACTGTATCTCTCGAATAATACGATCGATGACGAGTACTGTGGTCGATTTTAGGTTTTAGAGAGAGTATATTGACACAAATATTTCATAATAGATTTTACAGTCATGAACTTGACTGGGAAGAGAACGTTCAGTGTGCATTGCATGTGTGTAACGTGAGTTGGACGGTAAACTTCGTCGAACACTACCCAAAGCGACAAGTAGGTTGTAGTGGTTGAGGTGAAAAGATCACGTGGTAACACATGACATTCTGTGACCGGACACAAAGAAGCTCACCAGTAACACATAACCCTATCGCTTCGTCCAATGAGAGTCTCATCCACTGGTTCTGAAGACTATAAAACTGACGCACCATGCATGGAGTGCTGTGTTTCGTATTGAATCGTTCTACATCGCGTTCCAGTGGGGTTGGTACACTGAAATCGGATCGACTGCGCGGAATATAACCACTGGACTGATTTGTGTGCCGTTTGAGTGTGCGACTTGGTTTACACTCCAGTGGGGCGGAACTGACAATGAAAACTGTGTGAGAAAATGGCAGTGAGAGAAAAGTGTTTTTCACTATTTAAATGGACAGTATAACAATATTTTCTAACGTTGGCAAGTGTCTTAACATATGTGGTTTTGAAAAATATAAGAATCTAATAAAACCTTCAACTAGTATCACGTAGTTAGGGGTGTGTGTGTTGTCAATAATCAGTCGCAAACACTACGAATTTTCACTGTCCCGATCGGTTTTACTGAATAGAGTTTTCATCATCAACGGTTGTCACTGGGATGGATAACTGCCTTCCGGAGCTTCCATATACAATCACTACAGGGAAATGGAGCTATTGTGATTACCCGATAATGCTACAGGCTGTCAAGAATATATTCATAGCCCATCAACATATTCCCGAGCTCGTATTTTTTAACCACGTCGTTTAGCAAGACGATGTACAGTTTGTTGTTACGTCTGACCTTAGTTATACAAGCAACACATCGTCAAACGGGAAATCGATCAATGCCCTACTGTAACGCCAATTTTGTCAAATCTTCATTAGGTCTGAAAATTCCAGGTTAGTAATGAAACGTGGCCAAAACTCACGCGTTTATCTACTATCCTCCAAATTGTCTGCTTTTTACTCATTCTAGCTCTATATAACTAAACCTTCAAAATCATCCCAAAAGTGCTTACTGTTAACTGAAGCTCACACACACACACACACACAAACACACACTTAGAATGAAGCATTCCTCAAGGAACTAATGAAACCAACCTTCACACTGGTTAGTGACCATCAGTACAGTACAACTTGCTCTCCCTCTCCTGACCCACGTGTAAAACCGGTCCTACTGGTGTGACCTTGTAGGCCGGTTCTTAACTAACCCTGTGTTGGACTTGGCCACGACCACCATTGAACAAGTAGTACTCATATAACGGTAAGAGGCTGAGACGAGTGAAGTAAGTGTAGAAACCAAAACCCCAGAGGATTTAAATCAAACTCAGTTGATAGTCATTTAGTGTAATACTCACTAAAACCAGGTAATCAGCCCAATCGACGTCGCAAACAGTCAGATCGCCAAAAGCGTACGATCCCTAAATGAACCAGAGACATTATAACTAAAACTCAGTGCTGATGATCGGTGTGAATAGAATTGATGTAAAAACGGAGTGGTTTATTGGTGGGGCAGTGTTGTTTGTTTATGCTGTCATGATCCTGTTGATTGAGAGACGATTCGAACGCATGAATGAAAAACAGACAATCGCCTGTTGAGAATGATCATGAGGAACACTCGACGCACTTGAGCTTTCGGTATAACTGTACGTTCAATTTTGGCTAGAATACATTTTGATCATGATCAGACATATACACTAAATCCTTTTGGGGAATCAGAACAAGTGACCTAGGTAGTATAGCGCTAGACTGAACCATTGCATCGTCGTTATCGGATTTCATTAACAAAAATTCCTGGCTAGCTTTTATTTACCTAATCTCTAAATTCACGTGGTGTGCAAACAGGACAACTGTTGCTTTACTAACAGACGACTGGGCTCCCATACTGCATCGCGAAATGACAGCAGTCCACACTCACCCTTGACATCTGTGGATGGTACAACGGCGGATAGCAAATTAGTTAACAGACCATTTGTTTGTGCTGGCACTTGATGAAATTAAAGCTGCTCAGCTTTGAGTCATACTACAATAGAGCCAGAGAGGAAAAATAGATTATGCCGCGATATTTTTGAGTTCGCTTAGGTTTAAGCTTCTATCGGTAGTCCAAAATAGCACGTAACTTTTGTCACTTACAGTTGTTCAGTTTGTTCGGTCA
>JTDE01000217.1:216009-237650 GCA_014338405.1 Paragonimus skrjabini miyazakii | reverse complement strand
CATAACAAATTTTCTTTTGATTATACTATGTAGATTCAAAATCACAACTTCTCAGTTCGGCTACAAGCCCAAGCTTCACTGAGCTTACTGAGCAGTGAACGTTTATTTTTTGTATATATATAGTAGAATAATGCTGCATTGGGATAAACTTATGTAGCATAAATCCGTGGTATGTACTATCATATGTATCTGTCTCAGTTGCATACTTTCCTGGTAAACAATGCTGATCATGCAACGTTTCCGACCTACTGGATTATGTCAGAAAACCGGTTTTGTTGTAGTTGGTATATTTAATTGCAAGCAGCTTGTTCGATCGCAGTGTTGTTTTCTCAGCTAAGCATTTTTTAATGATCGTACGATAGTTAAGACGTTGTTACACCTTTGCATAACAGGCATGTGTTTAAACATGCTAGAACGTGCTGCACATCTAGTGTTTCAAGGTCGAAGGCATGGATAGAACGACTGAAATGAGCCGTCTCTTCTGAAGTCGGTTATATGTACGCGTCATGTGGAGTGGAACACTGAGGTGGCACACTATCGTTAGGTTGTAAACACGTAAACCAAGAGGGGAGATCTACGACTGATGAAACTTCTTACTGATAACTGGAAGACGACAGATCTCATGTTATTGTACTAATAAATGTTACTGATTGCAGGGTAACCAAAACATGGAGAATTGTATATAACTGTACTGCAAAAACATCTGTTGTCCGCCGTTAACAAATTCAGTGACTACATTTTCAAGCAGACAGTGGAACTCCTGAAGGAGAACGTAGAACCTGTTCACATGTTGCCGATGTTATTGACGTCAACTTATTCTGGTTGCCAAAGCTGTTATTTCATTCTAACACGCAGATATAAATACTCATGCAGGGAGTGATCACCTCAGACTTACATTGATGACCTCGTAAACATATAATAGAACGTTGTAGAAACACTTCTCACAATCTAAGGGAGTGCTTCAAGACCATTCGATTGACACCACACAGCCCTATCGATGGCATCACATTGTGACTGCAATGAATCCAATTTCCGTTTAAAACTAATGGGGTTGATACTCTATGTAACCCAAACTGTCTACCACATTTGTGAGTATACTTTTCCTTCAGGCTGAACAGGGAACGATGGGGGTATTAAACCCGCTGGTTCATCACGCCGACCAATAGTTTGACAGCAGTCACGTGGACAAGCAAACACAGGCGCCATCACGAATTTCTGCAGTTTGAACCTAGCGAAGAGTTCAATCTGTGATGCTTCACATGCCTCCTGTTTGGGGCAACGCCTTCAGGTTCCACCCTAAAAGCTGATCATCAGAACTGATAGCTGTAAAACCATTATAAAAGAATGGTGGTTATGACAGTAACTGCTGCAACTGGATCTATGGTACAGGAGCATGTAAGTTGACTACAGCAGATAACAGAACAACGGTTAACGACATGGCAGATAACGGAACAACCGGTAATGACAATGAATACCGGATGACTGAGTATACACGATTAACCCGGAACTTCCCAATCAACCCAACCACTCAACGCTAATGCTTGAATACAGGAAAAAGACTGACCTTCAAACAGAACTTCATTATGTTGCTCACTCCAAAGACAACATGGTCACGAACTAGTTCATATTTGTAGGGTTTGGGACCAATAGAAAAACAAGGCGGAAAAATAGACCAAACAAAGATCTAGACAACACAGCGATGACTTAATTGGAAGACGAGCTTCAATGAGGGATACCTAAAGTAGTAACGAAAGGTCGAGTACGCTTTTGAAAGGTGGAGAACCACATATCCGTGTTACCTTCGAAGGTTACTTGAAATATTAACGTATCAGGCCTTGTGCTAGCAAATAAAACGATTTTTTGGGGAACTGGAGACTTCCACGGCAGTAGTGAAAAAAACTTTCTATAGACGTTATGATAACTGACTGTTACTTGGAGTTAGTCTTATTGGCCGTTGTGCTTCCTTTCATTCATAAGCTGAAATCGATCAGCCGTTTTGTAGTTGACTTACAAACGAGCAAGCATCCACCACAGCTTCATAATGGGTTGAGAAAGGGTTTTTGCAAACGATTGGTTCCAGTGACCACCAGTGAACTAGCATACAGCTGTTTTAATATAACTGTGTCTCATCAGCACCACACCTGCCCACCACTTCGCTGGTGGTCACTGGAATCAACCGTTTTGTTTGAAAGTACAAGAAGAGGGTCGTTTTTTCGTAGGTTCGATGGTCACCAAATCTTTGAAGGTATGGTGCAGATGATTAATGTTTTCCAATAATTTTTGGCCTCTGAAGCCAAAAAATCAACCGACAACTGTTCTTCCAAAATTTAGCTGCGCGTTTCAAGTGGGTTGATTTACACGGATTGCAGGTAGATTTTTCGGATTCACCACTACACGAAGAGCTAATGGACGGAGTCAGTTTGTTAGAATGACATCTCAGGTAAACATAAACCTAACGATTAAACTAAGTACTAAATGCAAACTGATCTGAAAGCCTACGATTTTACAGAAACCAGATTAAACAAAATTGTCATGAATAATCTCAGTAAAACTCGATGATTTCCTACTTTCAAATTACGATTATCACATATAGGAACGAATGACAGAATACTTGTGCAGCTTGCGTCATGCGTTTCTTGCTCTAACTTATCAGGGAGGCAGGCTAATTGGTTACTGGATTTCGGTTTTAAAGTTTATGCTCCGATAATCCTACCGTTGGTTCATAAGTTTACAATTGTACATGGAATGGGGAAAAAATCAATTGCATATGCTTTTCGGTCTTGGTTTACCGAACAGTTCGTAAGTGTAAATTAACCGTTCTCTGATGTAAGGACTGAATATTGAATGTGAATAAAACATTGGTGTACCGCATGAGGACACATGAAGAAAAGATACTGATGTGAACATACCGGTATGATAAACAAGTAAACAGAAGGTAACGAAAACCATACAGACACACAGACAGGTGTACACATTTAGTAACCTGTGCGAGTATCTTAAGGAGGTGGTCAAGAAGATTTCGGCTTCGGTTCAACCTCACATATATGTAGACAGAACGGAATCTCGAAAGCCTCAGCCGAGTCAGCCATGTACATAAAGTTGAGCAATGCGTTTTAGAGTGAGCAGACCCAAACAGGGAAGTAGTTTATAGTGGAACTGTTAACCGTGATAGCTTGAGGACCCACTAACAAATAACGATATCTCAACGATAGTCAATGAGAAGGTTAAATCAAATAGTTTGGATCTTTACTGGTTGGATCGATGTACAAGCTTAATGCAGTGGCGCTCGTCCGGACTGTGTCCTGTCCTGTTCAATTGTGTCGACAGTGAGCGTCGCCTATTCTTAGGCTTGTCACATGATGCGCCGCATGAAAGGGCGAGACGATGGCTACATAGCCTCCCAGCAGCTGTGAGGTTGTTGTGAAACAGTGACCACAAGTCGATCTGGAAAACGCACTGATCGGCCGGATTTAGTTTTGTAGGTACTTGTTTCACGTAGTGTGTGTCAGTCAGCTTGGGTAGATTCCTCCATAAGTCGAGCTGGAATGAGACGATCGATCGATATGTTGTTGCGAGAAGCACCAGCATCCAATGTGTAATGTGTGGCGAGCGATTTACAACACGATGCGGACCTTTGTACGCTGGTTGTAGAAATTCGTGGAGCTTATCACATCGGACAGATACGTGCGAACAGTCAGTCAATTTGTTGAGATAATTGGTGGGTTTGCTTTGAAATCGTGGTGGTTGGTAAGCTAACTTGGACATGAAATACTGCAATCGACTTACCTAGTTTGTCGGATCAGGAGAGGTTGCATTGTTCGAATATTTTAATAGCTGACCAAGTAAGCTCAACCTGGTGCCATAGGTAAACTGTGCTGGGGAGCATTGACTGTCAGCACGAACAGAGTTGCGTAGTCCAAGAAGCACAAGCGGTAGTTGATCAAACCAAGCGGTTGAATCTAGTTTAGTTGTCAGAGCATTCTTTAATGTCCGGTGAAATCTTTCGACCATTCCGTTGGATTATGGTACAAATCCGTTGAATTCCAAGAAGACGTGTGAGTTGCTCGAATAAATGAGACTCAAACTGGGAGCCGCGGTCCGTAGTTATAGTGGATGGTATGCCAAAGCGTGAAATCCATCCGACTACGAATGCTGTTGCCAGAGTTTGAGTAGTGGTGTCACAGATCGGAAAAACTTCAGGCCACTGAGTAAATCTGTCGATACACGCAAGGAGATATCTGACACCTTTCGATGGTGGTGGGGGTCCAACAACGTCAATGTGCACGTGGTCGAAGCGAGCATCAAGTGGTGAAAATGATCCAAGTGGAGGGACGGTATGATTATGGATCTTCGATTGTTGACAAGTCAAGCAGCAACGTGTCCAATCGCCAATATCCTTGTTCATGCTGAACCAAACGAATCGTTCAGGAATAAGTTTCCCGGATGCTTTGACTCCTGGGTGTGACATATCGTGAAGGGCATCGAAAACAGTTTTCCGCATTTCCTTTGGAACGATAGGTCTCAGTGATCCCGTAGAAAAATCACAAAAAGTAATACTTCCTGATGTGTTACTTGCTGAGTGTTCATTAGGCTGATGTACTTATCTGTGTCAGGATCGCTAGCTTGAAGTTTAGCCATATGCACAAAGTCGACGGAGTTGTCGAACGAGATGTTTGTCAATTGGACTCTCGATAGAACGTCAGCTACCGCGTTTTCCTCTCCCTTGACGTATCAGAGGTCCGATGTGTTCTGGGAAATATTATCCAAGTGACGTAACTCTCGTGGTGAATAGCGATCAGCTTTGGTCGATAGGGCGTACGTTAATGGTTTGTGGTCAGTAAAATACGAAATGTACGTCCTTCAACAAAGTGACGGAAATGTTTGATGACCAAATAGACTGCCAATAGTTCACGGCTGAATGTACTGTAGCGAGTTTGTGCCAGTTGCAAAGATTAGGAGAAAAACGAGACAGGTTGCCACTTGTTATCAACCAATTGCTGAAGTACAGCTCCAACAGCCAAATTTAATGCATCAGTAGTGATACTGATAGGAGCGGAGGCGTTCAAGTGGTGAATTGATGTTACTTGTACAAGCATCTGTTTTACTGAGTTAAACGAATTGACTGATGTCTCAGATAATTCCAAGAGTTTGTTCCGTTTGGAGCTGAGCAAGTCAGTGAGTTGCCTCGAGGTGTGAGCAAGATTAGGTAGGAAGAGGCGGTAGTAGTCAACCATACCAATAAAACGACTAGGCTGACGTACCGAAGTGGGTTGAGGAAGATCCTTGACGGCAGCCACATTGACGGCAAGCGGATGTACTTCAGTTGAGTTTATATGGCGTCCAAGAATGTCCAGTGATGACACATCTAACTGACACTTGGAAGGATTGATGACAATACCAAAATCGCTCAAGCGTTGAAAAACTTGGAACAAATGTGTGCGGTGTTCCTCGTGGCTGGAGCTGGTGATCAGAATATCATCGATGTATGGATGATTGAAATCTAAACCACGTAGCACTTCGTCAGCTTGGCGTTGGAAAGTTTGTGTCGCATTTCTTAACCCAAATGGCATCCGTAAAAACTCGAACAATCCAAATGGCGTGGTGATTGCAGTTTTTGGAATGTCTTCTGCTACAGGAATTTGATGGTAAGCCCGTATCAGGTCGACTTTAGAAAATATATTCTTGCCGTGCAGATCAGATGTGATATCATGAATGTATGAGACTGGATATCAATCTGCAACGGTGACCTGATTGACACTTCCGTAATCTCCACAGTCATTAGAGTCCTTCTTAGAAACCATGTGGAATGGGGAAGACCATGGACGACAGCAGGTTTATCAAGAGCCAAACTTCTGAACCTGGCAGCTACTGGTGGACCACGAGTTGAAATATGATGAACAGTTCTGTGTTTACTGGACGATTGCTGGAAATTAGGATTAAGTATTTCAGGAAATTGGGTAAGTGGCGAGACATATTCCGGGTAACCTTCAGTAAGTGTGACTGACAGACGATTGAACTGTGACAGTCAGGTTGGTGGTTGGATCGAGTAATCGGCGGTGCTTCATGTTTACCAAGAGACCAAAATTGTTGAGAAAATCTGCCCCCAAAATTGCAAATCGTACATCGGCAATAAGAAGTATCCATCTCCAGGTGCGTCTCAAGCTGAGGAACATTGTTACGAAACCTTGGCCGTAGGTCTGAATGAAAGAACCGTTGGCAGCTTTGAGTGTTGGGCTACGGAAAGATGAGATTTGATCTTGTGATGTGGCCGGAAGAACACTGACTTCAGCTCCTGTATCATTAAGGAATCTATGACCATTTTCCTTGGCAAGTATGAAAAACAGGCGACTTAAAGTTTGAAAATCAACTGAGTCTGTTGCAGAACCGACAGAAAGCACATGGAGTAGTGCAACATTTTGTACTAGTGCCAAATTTACGATGGTAAAAACATATTTCATCTATCGTGTGAGTTTTAGGTGGAGACTGGTTCAACGATCGACTTCGTGAACGAAGATGAGCAGTCGGTTGTGAGTGTGACTGGGACAATTGCGCTGTCAGTTGGTTCAGCTGAAGTTGAATTTGTTGAATAGTCCGTTGCTGTTCATGGATCAAGCACGTGAACGGTGTAGCGTCAGTGGAAGTGGATGCCAAGTGGGTAAATCCAGTGGCACTGTTAGTTGGCATGGCTTCGATGACCTTATCCGCCGATGAAGCTAAGGTATCCAAACTTTGATCGGGAACGAGCGAAAGTGCTACTTGCATGGGACTTAGTAAACGTTGAAGAAACAATTGTTTCAGTAAACATTCACCTGTGGACTTGTCACCCAGCAAAGTCTGCATGTGACGAAGCAGTTGAGAGGGACGAAGATCACCGAGCTGCACATCGTTGAACAATCGCTGCAATCGTTTGTGTTCGGACCTAGGTACTCGATTTAAGAGCTTCCACTTCAGAACAGCATATGGCTTAATTGTGTCGGGATAGTATCTCGAACGTCATGCATACTTTCTGGTTGGAGTTCAGCAACCACATAGTCAAACATAGTGGTCTGTTTGGTTATGCGATGTTTGTGAAAAATGGATTCAATTTGCAGGGCTGGATCCGATTGCCAGAAACTGGGAAGTTTGACTGACAAAGGTGACACGAATAGGTCCTCAACGTTACTGTCGTCAATGAGATTCTGATTCATGTTTAGTGACAGACGAGTAACGAATAATGACAAACAATGAGCGCTGGAGAAATGATAAGCGTATAGATCCCGAAGCGAATTTGCGGCGCAAATGTGAGACAGCGAACTGATCCAAAAACGGGTCGCGGTACCAATTTCTAGTGATGTGGCATCACTTAATCTTAGGCTTGTCACGTGATGCGCCGCGTGAGAGGGTGAGACGACGGCTACAAGTTCTATCTACACGGACAGACCTGACCACGCGAAATGCAAACTTAAATTGACTGATCATCAATCGTTCGTTCCTTGATGATAAAAGAAAGTGTGCCAGCGAATAACCAACCATGCGGACAGTATAATATACGTCAAGAATAAATCGCTATTCTAGTGCCTATAGTTTATTTACGAATCGATCTAAGACTGTCAGCCTTTTCGGATGAGTTAGTCCTAAAGCCCATAACTCTCTTACTACACCATATTTGGGGACTGGTAGCATCAACTACGTTTCTTTCTAAGTATGAAGATTAGGTTTTTGTGTCACCGTTATCGAAGCTGAATGATATGTGAGTTCACAAGCCAAAAAAGGATTGCGTCACACCATTTACGACTAGGTACATATACCTGCCTCTCGTACTACAAAATTAAGTGACCTCACTGGAACCGGAAGCACTGCAATTAGCCGATTAGTGAATAGTCCCGTCTCTTTTACTGGTTTTAAAGCTTTAGTTTATAGTTGCCCTGAGCATTTAACTAGTTATGTAGTATAACGTGCAGCCTCGTTTGTGAGTAGTATAGTGCGTACATTTGGGAACTAAAGGGCAGGTCTCAAAGCCAGAAAGACGAAGAGCCAGGAGTGACTATTGGAACAGTGTGTGCACACTATGAGGGACGTGGCACCAAGGCGGATGACAATGCACTGCTGCTCAATGTGTGCGGATACTGGTCAGTCATGCAAATGAGTGTACGCGTTTGAAGTCCTGCGTTTTCACCTAACCTATAGGTAATTCTGTGCGATAAACGACAAGCGTCTTTTGAGGTCGCAACAACTATATGTTGAAATGTCTGTTTGTTTGCTTTGATTTATGCGCGCGTCTTTAATAATCTACAAATTTTCCACCGAGAAAGTGATGCACCTCGAACGATTTCTAGGTTGTGGTCATTGGTTTAACTATTTCAAAGTATGTCTACGCAGTGATTGTCCATCGGATGGGGCGTCCGTCAGTTTTCCATTCATTACGACGCACACACTCTGGACACTTGAACCACCTTACTATGCAAGTATCTACTAATGTAATTGTTCACCGAGCACATAATGTCACGTGCCATTATACTGCACAGAGGCACCAGTGCGATCTGTTCCAGTTAAATCCTTCGGATATTCATCTCACTTCACAAGGCGGACTCAATGATTATTCTCTCTCTGTAGCAGTCAACCGGACCATCGACATCAGACAAAGTGTTGAGGCAAGACTGAAAAGCCGATGATCACAAGTTGAAATACAACATACCAATACCAAAATGCTTGTGTGTGGTTTGTGGTGTATTGGACGGTTTACAAAAAAAAAATCAATTTCTGGAAGTCATCGGCAGCGTGGTGCAAACAGTAGAAGGGGAGAGAAAGGAAAATGATGGGAACAGAAAACCCCGTGTAGTGCACAGCCAACAACAACTGAATAACAGTTGTGATTCCAAATGTTTTTGAACAAATGTGATTTCAACTGCGGACATAATAACTTCCAGGCGACTGAAATTAGGTGCACTGTTCAATTACTATGTTACCTCGAAATGGGACTAACTCACATGCTTTCATACGGCTAGAGTAGTAAGTTTTTTCATAGAATATAGCATAAGTGTTCCAAAAGAACATTTGCTACGATTTATGTTTGATAAGTTCCTATCAGGTGTACTTCTGATCTTTACTCTGGCTGGCTGTCGACCAGTTTTGAAGTCCTGCTGTTCTTTAAACTTGCGCCCAGCATGGCCAACTTTACGGATTACTGTTTTCTCGAGCCTTCATGGAATACACTCAAAGATATTGGCAAATTTCTTAGTGTTTACGGTGAATTTTGAGTTGTTTACTACCACAGTGGACTACCGAGCTGAATAGAGAATCGGTTTCAAATAAGTCAATGCAGTGTTCCACTGTTAGTGAGTAAATCTTTCTTCTTTGCGCGGACAGGTCCATAACAAATTTGCCACACATTTTCTAGGTTTTCATCAGAATTTCCTAACCTTTGTTTACTGTACCTCTCATGCTTTCGGCACAAACTGTATTACTGGACTCAGAATAATGTCTTCAGCGATCTATCGTTTGCTCACAAAAGCGGACGGCTGATGTTTTTAAAATGTCTCCTAAAAGAGATAATCCGAAAGCGTTTGCCTATTATGAAACTGAAGCAGGGTAGATCTATTTTATCAGGAAGCACATCATTAAGCTGACTGTATCGAAAAGAAGCACGATGCAAGGCAGGCGCATACATTTATTCTGTACGGTTACGACTAGAATGCTGGTGCTTTTCTGTTATAACAGAGATTTTTTTTCTATATCTACTCATTTCAAATCTTGTCGGAACCTCTCTACTTTCCGATACTTTAGCACTTCAGAGCATATAACCCGGTAATCGCCTTTTGTATCATCACGCCGCAATTGTAAAAACTTTCTCAGTAATATGTGTTTGATAAACGTGGATTATGATTGCTCATAGTTTCCACAAACGGAAGTTTTCCTGTTGGACAAGCAGTCATTGAAACATTCTGTCTCCCATTCCTTTTGCAATCGGACAAGAATTTTGCTGCATTGTGGTCTAAGTAATGATACAAATCAAAGGAATATACTGAGTTATCAATAACTCATACATCTTCTTCTGGTATCCACCACGCTGTACTTTGGATGATCCAGACTTCTCTTGAAAAATTGTGATAAACCATGCTATCTTCAGTTCGGCCCCGTTTTCAATATTCATAACCGTTTTCCCAGTTTTCTGAACGAAATCACTGACACTTGCAAATTTAAGTACGAAACAGCATAGACAAGTAAATCATTTATTCACTTTAATGATAGCCTCCATGTTTTTTAATGCAAATATGTTCTGGTTGTTTTTTTCTTCTCGGAATCTGACTGTATGCGTTCTGTTTCCAATCGGTTCTTCTCATATTTCGTATGTTTTCAGATAACACGTTTGTGTCCCAAGTTATGACTTTTTTTGACTTGTTGAATATATTTAGTCTGTGTGAAATGATTTACCGCATGTAATAAGGTGAAGCAGAAATTTTGTTTTGAAGCCTTCTAAGCAAGCTTTAAATGAAACTATTGGTATCGTTCAACCGTCCCGTTTAAACAGCATATGAAAACCAGGCTACAAATGTGAAAATCTAGTTCATACAGTTGTGACACCTCTGATTGCATTAACCAATTGGTCACGTCTATTTCGCGAGGTAGAATGACACTTTTGCACGTCCACATATATCAAATTATTAATGTGATATTTAGTACGTGGTTCTGGTAAATCTGCGTACAGACAGCACTTTCGGAGAATTGACTGACTAACCGATTTGACTACAATTACATTCACCTGTGACTTGAACCATCAACAAAATCAAATACTCAACCACTTTGAGGAAACAATACAAACGAACTAGATAAACCTACTCGTGCTGAGGTCATTTGTGTGCGATGCAGAGGTTCGTTCAGTTTGTAACTTTCGTGCCTCGATGCGTCCATCATTAACTACGCGCAGTGGTGATCCGGTCACGCAGCTATAAAACACCAGCGCATTTCCTGCCTGAAATTTCCACTTTGTCATTCGCCACTGAAACAAAAAGAAACGAGTTGGCAACAGTACTGTAAATTAAGTTGTCATAAGTTACCTAGACTGATTGCCGTGATCTCAAACAGAAGAGAAATATAACCTGTTCATTATAATTGATGTATCTCTGTTATGTAAAAGCAAATCAAGTTTTACGTGCAAATCAATGGGAATCTCGGACAAATTTAGAAAATCAGCTTAAGGTTGGACGCAATCTGGTGCATCCATCAGCCTCCTGTTGACACCGAGCTAAACCAGCACATCGTTAACTCAGCAATACCAACACCATGATTATTCAAGAGGGTATGAGAGGACATCGTACTCAGTAAGAAGCAAACCATAGTACGCAATACAGTATTTCATGAATAGGCTCATGATTACTACGGCTCATTGCCTTCTGAGGTGGACGGTTGTCATCATTATTCACGCATCCTATAGTTCGCGTCTCAGATAATATGTTTAAGGCCTTTGTTAACCTGGTCCTTTTTATTCTCGATGATGGAACTGTGAGTCAAAAGTTTGGTCTACAAAATATCTCTCCGATCGTGTTGTTCATAATTGTGTTTTTTTCCTGGGAAACCGTTAAAGGAGCTAATCTTGCGGAATTCAAAACCTTTGCTAATATACGATACAAAGACAGTTTTCACAATGCCACAGAGCAATGTTTATGGCTGGTTAAGTAGGCGTTTCTCACGAGGAGTTTCACTTAGTTACCACAACGTACATTCAGCCAGAATGCTTAACTGTTGTCATGAAGAACATAGAGACAATAGTTTAAAAAACTAACAAGGCATCGTACAGTTAATCAGATGCAAGATGACTAACACGAGGACTTATATAAATGGCTAATGAACTTCATCCGTACCCAAACTTCTTCTTGTTCATGCAGTCCTCTCTGCTCCAACAAATCTGATGTCAGGGATCCACTTCCAACGCCCGCAAGTAGATGAATGGTTGGAGTACACAGACCAGAGCTTGGCTTAAGCCATTGATAACATGGAAAATAACTGATACCCAGAGTTCTGACTGGAGAATGGTTCATCAGGTTTCCATGCATCGGTGGACTGGGGGAGGAAGTCCAGTGAGTTTGCACCTGCATCATGAGTTCCCGAATTACAATTCTATCCAAAAACCATTCAGTCTCCTCATTGTCCTCACCATCCAACCAGACTGAAAGACGTCGAAGGCGACCAAGATAGACAGCATCTAGCTGGAATATGCTGGTCTTCAAGTTAAGGAAGAATGGGTAACCAACGGTGGAAGACAGAAAAAATAGTGTAAGTAACCTCCCAAACAAAGGCTCGCTTATACGAACGGTTATAAAGATGGCGTACTCGTTCACTGTACTTTCTCATGTAAACTAGAAAAAAACTAACACCAACCGTCGCACCGTCAGGTCGCCTGGTTAAATAAGGTCTTACTCTATGACAACTACGTCAGAGTTTGAAGCCAAACCTCCGTTGCCACCAAAAGTAAATGTGATTTCTCATTTTGATCATCATCTCCGTTTTGCGGAACTGGAAAATGCGGGGGAAATGCCGAGGACTCATCAGTTTCGTGTATAAAACTGCGAAAAAAGTGAATAGCCATTGTAAAATTTAAATATACTACAGTCGCAATAGAACTGTGGACCTGTCTTTAGCCTCGTACGTATTGATCATTTGTAATACACTGAAGCGATTTTCTCGTCCAAATTCTTTTTACGCATAACTTCAAATTTTATTTAAATTTCCAAAGAAACTTGGTTGATAATACTCAGTTCAGAACTCCCTCGTGGATATATATATATATATACATGTTGAATAACTTTACTGTAGTCACACAACCAAAGAGCAAGGTGGTTCTACGATTAGAATAATTTTTGAGGGGCAAAGTCTAACACGTTCATTTGTCTAATAGTGTCTTGTTCATCCGTCCGATTGATCACAAATTTCCAGTGTTAGTTTGTTTCCCATGGCGTCATTCCTTCAACGCTATCTGTTTCCCTAACGATAACAGAGGTAGTTTTTGCTGCATACTGAGTTGTAGACTGTTCACTTAAAACCTCTTATGATAGCTTTACTTGATTGATACGATGGCTAGGTTACAGCCTACATCTCCCTTTCTAGTAAGAACACTGAGCCGAGAACTTCTAGAATGCTCAAGTTAAAACAAGAGAACTTTATGTGCCAAACATTGAGTACAGAGGACTATTACCACAGCGATAAGAATGTTGAGGCAAAAAACAAGTGTCAGTCTACCAAAAAGTCCGAGAATGCGCTTTTCGGTGTAAATCCCAGCTGGTTAATCGACGTGCACAATTAAACCGTTTCACAATCTCGCACGTATAAACAACAGTTTACACTTCCGGGAAGTAGCCCAAATAAAACTGGAGTGAGAAAGGTCAGAATAGTTTCTGAGAAATACCTTAGCCTTGCGCTCTCAGTCTTAATCTTTTTTCAACAGTCCACATCGAAGCACTGAACTCTTTATCAACCTCATGAATGTTGTAAACACTTCAACCGTACGATTATCGATTCACCAGTTATGACAACTTCTGCTCTTTCCCACTGTTCATTTTGTCCCTCAGTTACATTCTTTTGGTTTTAACGGGACGAAGGCAACCCGTGTTGCAGAGTAACACTTGGATCAACCGTGTCGGATGAAACAAGGATGACTAATCAATAATGTGATCAGTGAACGATCGTCACTCAGCAGAATCGAGTGATTTTAAACACAGAGTCCCTTTGATGAAGTTCACAGGCAAATAAATATCGTTGATAGTTTCTAGTGTTGCTGTAATCCCCATATCCCATGTATTCTAATGTTTTATATCCGTGGCTGATCAGACTGAATGCCAAGTTAAAATCTCGCGATATATTTACTATTCTGTCATTGGTTGTTTAATGACAATGACTTTTAGGTACTAACTATCACAGTCATGTGTTAAACCATTCCAATTTATGATTTTCTGTTGCCGATGATCATTGCTTAGTGCTTTACAACTGTACAGGTTCACTACGGTACCAGGTAAGATGAACAGAAATGAATAAATCGATGACATTTAATTTTGGTATGGCGCATAAAATGTTCGACATTGATCTATTTTGCCTACTGCATAAAATACATGCGAATTCTCCAACGCTTTTTTCCTTATGGGTTGTTCATTTCACATTAGTTTAACAGTTTTTTCGTCACAGACTCGAATTTCTATCAGAAATTATTGTTGATTTGCTCTGTCAAGTTAAACACCTCTTTATTTCAAGTGGAATGTGTTTCGCAGACAATAACTCATCTGCGATTTAGTCGTACCTTTTATCTCGCACTCATTCGAGTCCGTAGACCAAAGATAATGTCAAAGACAAGAAAACAGAAACTGTTCAAAAATAAGCTCCTAGATGACGTTGTAATTTTGTACGGTAAGGTGTGATAGGGTAGCCCGAGATTACTGGCCAAAATTTATCGAGAGCACACGCCCAGTTTTGTGGTTGTTACCACCCTTCGGGTATGCATACGTGGTTGAATAAGACCACACATCCCGATATATAAAAACGGTGGAAGCTGGAATTTGTAGGTGATAACTCATATGCGATTTAGTTATGTTGTTTATTTTAAACTCAACGGAGTCCGTAGTTTATTGCGGCATTTAAGGGCATCTGCCATTTTTACAGTAGGAGTTGTATTCACACAGCTGTCTTTTACGTTACTGTTTGACTGTGTGATTTCCGATCACGTGGACACCTGTGATAAGTTTTCAAACAGGCTGATTTTTCTCATAATTTCTACACAGTGTTCACCAGTTGTCAATTTCAGTATAGTATCAGACAGTCCTCTAAATCTGTGTTTGTATCGGATTCTGCTCATTCAGCTTCAATTCTTTCCTAATCTACACATTTTTCTTCCGATAAACAAAACGGTAGTGACTTTAGGACGGTTGTTCAGCAGTTAATCCGGTAATGTTCTTCTTTGTGTTTCCTACATACACAGCTTTGTATACCTGTGACTTAACAGTTGCGTTGCTGTTGAATACGTGTCGCAACCGCTGTATCTATTGACTTACTGTACACTCATCTATAGTATAACGCGTAGAACACTATAGTTGATTCCTGCAAATAACCATCAGATGTGATAAGGCAGTTCGTAAAAATTTCTTCACCTTCAGTACTACTTAGAAATACTCACAAAAGTAGAAAACTGTAAGTATAACAAAGTTTATTGCAACATACTGTTCAATTATTTTAAAGTCTGCTTTCCCAAGACAAGGAACTGCCATAGATTGCAAAGGAGAGTGTCCATAGCATGTTGGGTTGACACTTTGGTTCAGCCAGTTAATAGACTCGTCCTCTCTGCCTAGTTGATACATTTCAGTGGGAGCACAACGAAAAGATTGGCATCATTGACAGCTCATTGGTTAACACGCTGACTTTCATCCACTGTCTTAGAAAACCATAAACAATAGATTCAATTCTTCTTGAAACTTTGTTTGTGGTAGTGCGTGAACACTTGCAATCTACTTTTGACAGAACGTTCACATGGCTGTGTGGTATAGTTACATAGCTGTTGCAGTAAGTCTGTGACTGATGAATATTTACTTACTGAGTAGTAATACAAAATTTTGTTACTTTTGTCAGAGAACAGATAAAAAAAGATACTGCCACTGTTTAACTTAGTAGCTGTTCGTTCGTATACGCATTACTGATGTATGACAGTTAAGAATTTCAGATAGCAAAACCTAAAGTTATAAATTTTAGTTCTATGACACTGTGCAATAATGTACTGAGATGGCTTTATAATATCAAATATTTTATGGAACAATAGCCGTCTACTATGAAAAATGATGACTGTGAATTAAAGAGGAAATACCAACTACCTAAGTAGATAAAAGTCAAATTCGAAATATTTAATTCACTGACTAGTTAAAAGTCTCTTCCGGTTGATTCACTTGAATGCTATAATTAAACACTATGGACGCTGGACACATTACACCACATAAACTGTACACGTTTCCATATTTAATCCAGTTCCTCAAATAGGAGAAAACGGATTATGTTGATGTAGTCTTTTATCTAATCTAAAAATGTTATAACGGTATAACCATAAAAAAACAAATGGATCTATACGTGAATGAATGTTGTATATCAGCACCTACTTGGCCTCGTACGAAACTTCGCTGTGGTGTGCTAGTGAGGTTATACAAACTTCGAATACCCGTATCTCCTCGTTCGCCTTGCAACAAAACTCGAACTTCGGCTGTTGTCCCTGCGTTCCACAGCTGTCCAGTGGTCACACAAAGCTGATAGCAGATTACTATAAGACAAAAATCACACATATGCAATCACAATCGATTAGCTGACAAGGATTCACAGTTGATAGAAAACTGTATAGTGTTTAGTGAAGTTAAAACATTCAATCGGTTTCATGCAATTCATATAATCTAAGTTACTGTCAAATGAATTACTTGCAACTGTCTGATAACATTGTGACCTACCCTTTTAAATGCTATCATATATGGCAATCTTTCATATCTGTCATCAGAGAAATAAATCAGTGACTAACAATGACGCCATATGTAAAAAATTTCTACCAACTATAACATCCACCAACTTCGTTAAATCTCTCTAGTTAGAAATAACAGAACAATAATTCCTGCCCCTTTTTCGTGGCGCCATATATTAACTGGTTGATGAACTGAACATGATACACACGATTATCAGTTATTGGCATTACAGGAGGGGATATTTTTAAGCATATGCTAACAGTACTCGTGCTTGGTTATAAAGTATACACAGTTAATTTTGATTCAAACAAATGGTTTCCTTGACTAGTTTGAACAAAACAGTTAGAACACGAACACTGGTAGATGCAAGCATTTCGTATTGACTCGTCATTACCAAATTTATAATAAAATGGATGGTTTTTTTTATAGCAAACAACTAAAAGGGTGGATAATCAATAATTGGGTTAGGATAAGCCATTAAGTCTAGGGAAGGGTCAAATTCACGAACAGTTGTTTCTGAACACAGAGAGCTGACTTGAGTCAGTTGATTGTGACTGCTTCAGCAATCCGTAAGAATCTTGAGTTAGAATGATATGATAGGATTCTGAATGTACGAGATGGAACGATAACGTGACCGATGGTTAGGACGTGTATAGCGACTAAGGAAATTGCCTACTTACTCGTTTCAGTAACACTGACGTACCTTGGTAACGCGGACTTTTGCACCAGCTTGGGTCAATGTTCCTTAATACTGAATCTCAAGCATCTGTCGGTTCTGCCTGTGTAACGTTCTATGCAGTTACATATAAATTGGTAACAACATAATATAAGGTGGCACCCATAGGCTAATCTGCTTTGATTGAAAGCACCAGTAATCTGTGAGTTCGGCCGATTACATGAAGTTCAGCTGCATTAAACGTCCGCTTAAATGAATTCCTCAAACACTCTGTTGTTTGATGCATTATACAATCACTATTAAAAGGTAGCTGCATATAAACCCTTTTCTTTACAGTGGCTACCACTTCGGATAGTACTTTTTGTCTACTGTGACTATCTATGAACATTCTGGGGTAACCATTTGACTGTAGGACAGAAGTAATTAGATCTAACGTTTCCGCACGACTATCATGCGAACAGATTCACCTTATTTGTGTGATCAGAGTATTCAGTAATGCTCGTTTATTTTAGACCGGTATGAAGCTGCTGAAGTTTAAGTATTGACCGGACCACGTAGTTTTCCTACAGACAGTTCTTTCAGCTGAACCATCTTCTCGACGACTTATGAGTATAACTAGAAATGGCAAACAGTCGTTGACCTCAAGCTCACAAGTAACCTACAAACTACAACCTACTTAGACGTCACACCAGGTTATCTAACACCTGTTTAGATCGACTGAATATTAATGTGCCGTCGATATGATGCTTATAGTATGACAAGCTTGCTATCTCCCTAGCTAGTTGTTGTTCAATTTTTACCCTGAAAAAGTCTGCTACGAGGGGACCTAGTGAACTTCCCACGACTGGTACACCTATTTGACGGTAGGATTACTCGAGAAAACGAAAACGGACACTCTTAATACAGAGCGGCAAAGTTTCCTTCAATATACCGGTCGGAAGTGGCAACGAAATGTGACCCATTTCAACGAGCCATAAATATAATAATCAATCGTTTCGTGTAACGGAACATTTATGAACAGTGACTGAACGTCTACAGAGTGCATCAGTTCGCTGGTAAAATTGATCTTGTCCAAGTCACTGTCAATTCAAAAGAGTCCTTAATGGATTATGTCCAAAATTGTTGTTTTAATGGAGTTAGAGTGGCGACTAGCCAGCGTGCCAGCTTATAGTAAGGGGAGATAGTCATTACCAAAATGGGCCTAAGTGGCATCCCAGACTTGCACGTCTTCGGCAAGCAGAACTGGGAGTTGACTGAACTCCAGTATTAAGGAACATTGACCCAAGCTGGTGCAAAAGTCCGCGTTACCAAGGTACGTCAGTGTTACTGAAACGAGTAAGTAGGCAATTTCCTTAGTCGCTATACACGTCCTAACCATCGGTCACGTTATCGTTCCATCTCGTACATTCAGAATCCTATCATATCATTCTAACTCAAGATTCTTACGGATTGCTGAAGCAGTCACAATCAACTGACTCAAGTCAGCTCTCTGTGTTCAGAAACAACTGTTCGTGAATTTGACCCTTCCCTAGACTTAATGGCTTATCCTAACCCAATTATTGATTATCCACCCTTTTAGTTGTTTGCTATAAAAAAAACCATCCATTTTATTATAAATTTGGTAATGACGAGTCAATACGAAATGCTTGCATCTACCAGTGTTCGTGTTCTAACTGCTTTGTTCAAGTTATTTTCATGAATTTGTCTGATATATTATGCTTGTAAATTCAGAAGTTTTCATATCAGATTGTCATGGCATTTTCACATAAGTTCAGTCAAACAAAAGTCTTTTAAAACCTCTATCTCTTGTTGACTTGGAACAGACCGCCCATATACAAAAGTTATGAACTTTAAACCACTTACAACTAATCAGAACTGTCACACTCACAGAATTTCCAGTCAATTTTTTCTCAAAATGAAACACCACACTCAAGCTTCACCTTTGTTTGAGCCACGCCCGGAACCAGACATGTGGACACGCTTTCATCAGACAACAGTGTTGATCACTGCGCCATGAACCTCTCATCGGGTGCAACTGACTTATCATATTTCAAAGCTCATCCACTTCTATTTGTGAGTAATGCTCAGGCTGCCCGATCGCCCCAGCATTAGACAGTTACTGTGTGTTAACCTCAAGAATAGGACAGCTGTCCAAGTTGAATTTACGGATATCAATAAACTTGCTGAGCGATATTTTGATTGCTGGTAAGTATGGAGGGTTTTGGTTTGACATTGATGTTCTGTTTGTGTTAATCAAGATCCTCTACCGTCTACCAATAAATAGTTTTTCATGTTTACTGTCGCCTGTATGCGTGTTCCAATAGATCACACGTCTTTGTCCATTTAAGAGTTCGCAATACTTGATCCCCCTAGCTATCACCTTTAAAGTTGGCTGTCGTGCCTGCTTGGCTTTATACGATTACTCAGACACATGGCTACATCTGTAGTAAACTCCTGCGTATATATCTGGTATTTTTTCATACAACAGGCTACAGCATACAGGCAAGTCTTCCCTGGAAATGTGACACCACATAAGTCAACCCGAACACAGCTGCACGGATGGGGCCATACAATGTTTGTATGTATGGTTTTAGCGTCAGTTGAATGCGGATTCGCAAATCTGAGTCCGCCGTATTCAGTCACCGCCTAATGACTGCGTAAGTGTATGACGAGGTGGTTGATTGTGTAAACCATACTGGTCTTTCCGGTTGTTAGTTGACATTTATGTAATCTATAGCAACAAAAACATCCAAGGATTTATCAGTTAATTTAGATTAGCAACACACAAGCAATTGTGTATCAGTTATTCTGAGGTCCACTGATCAGATGCTAACTATTATTTGTTATGAGAAAATCTGGCATGGTTTACAGCACAACGCATTACAGAGGAGTTCACAAACCTCTTACAAACGGACTACTTTCCTGGCCTTAGCACTCACTTCATATCCCGTAGGCCTGGATCGAATTGGTGTTAAGTTGTTATGAAATTCTTACAAGCGGACTCAAAAGTGCATTGGTTAGCGCCGATGGCAACGTTGACGGACCAAATACAGGCCGCGTGATGACATCCAATATGATATCCTGTATTACACACTAAGAAAATATCTCGGAAAATGTAGGCAAACTTTACTCCGCAACAACTTCGTTACATCAGTCTCTTCATACACGAAATTCCCCAAGGCGGTTCCATGTGATGTTCGTAAGAAAGTTTGTCTGTATTGTGGTACATATCTGATGTTGAATTATTGCTATCTACTGTGGTTGTTTGTTGGCATGATATTGATTCGTCAGAATGTGTTTGGCTCAGTTGGTCGTAAATTGCTGGCTTTCTAAATTCTAACTGATCAGACTAAACTCACTACCGATCGCGCGCTTTATTCCTATTCTACAATCTCCTCTTCCCTCTCTTTCTTCTGTTCTACATCCCGATTCGTACTGTCGAATTGTCATATACGGTTAATCGTGACAACAGTCTCTTTAATGATAAATAATCTTCCTTGTGGTATGTAATTGACTTTAATTCACCTATTATATCTTATATCTCACGTCCTTATCGATTCCTTTAGGAATTGCAACTTTATCGTCATAATTGCTTTGACAAACTGTAACGAGACTGACCTGGAACAGTTCCTTGTTGAAGAAAGTTCAACTGATCACAACTCACGTATGGATTGTTACGAGCGAAATTCCCATCGATTAGCGTCAATCATTTAGAACCGTCGATCAATCACTATACTGACTAATGTTGTTCCTCTATAGAAAGCGTGCTATGTTTCCAATAAATTGAGGTTGCCTGGTACCGCTCAGACTTCTGTTCCGAGTCTCTCAATGTGATCACTCAGTACTCGACAAATAACTGGCATATTTTTATTGGTTGCAAGAAGACCTTATTTTTGGACAAGTTATTGAGTCATGTCAGCCTTTGAAACCATCTGTCGGCTTTTGTTCATCCATTAAACTGTTCTGTTATCTGTTGAACAGCTCGCTGTTTGGTACACTCTTTTCGATTTTGTTTCTTATTGGTTTAACGTCTTTAGCACTCTGTTCATTTTATGCAATAATTCTGTTTTCGGTTTGATAAGAAATATTTTCGATTACTTTGGTTACATTGTTTAGTGTTTAGCTGATACCATACATTGTTCAGTTTACTGGTTCTATACACTCGAGATTCCCACTGGGAATCACAATGAAGGTTTGCCATATTTATCCAGTTTATTACCGTATTGAACCATTGTGTTTACTGCTATCTTCAACGTTTGATACTTAGACTGGTCAGTTTGCTGGCATCGTTTAAATTAGTTGATGTAAACCATACCTACCAGCGACATCGATCCGTCGCTCGCATTTGGCGATGGAATGTGGAATATGGACTAAGCGATACCAATCGATTCCGGGGTGGTGCAGAATCCACAACTGCTGAGAATTAATGAGAACATTCGAGGGGAACCGTTTACGCAGTTAACAAATAGTCACTTCTCCATCGTCTATCTGTTAAAAGTGAACTTGGGTTTATGTGT
>JTDE01000217.1:190815-208783 GCA_014338405.1 Paragonimus skrjabini miyazakii | reverse complement strand
GTTGCTTGACCACCACGTGGTTTGACCCAACTGCTGGTGGCCTCAGCATATAATGCCGATGTCTCCACGTCATTCTAAAGTTGATCCGCAAGTGTAACGAACGATCAGAGTAAAGGTGGCCGGTTTGTATGTTACACAAACCGTGGACGGACTATTCGACAGTGTAAAACACACAGTCACACGAGGATGATGACAGTGAGATTGGATCTCACTGGGCCTATACACAAGTACACAGAGCAAGATAAAAACATATGCTATTGTCGGTCAGCTGAACGAGATCAGGATATGTCTTCAAAATACTGTGAGGAGATAAAGAAGCATTTAAGATCAGTCTGTAATTTTTATATGTATCACTCTTAACACAGATGCGTTGGATTTTATTGCTTACGCAACCACACATCTATTTACACATTTAGTCGTAAGCTAAACAAGTACTTACTATCCTTGGTAAACAGACACGGAGATAACAGGTCAAAAACTACATTTAACTGTGTAGTACGTGTCTTAAACCATTTAATCCAGCTGACCGTTTTCGAATGGACTTGTTGTGACCACAAAAGACACTTGACCCACAAAGAATTTTATAGCCAGACATACGTTAAATTTTATGTGGGAGTCACCACGGCTAGCATGTTGATACATCTTTCATTAGCAGTTCAGTGCAGTGCAGATATGAGTTCGCATCTCTCGTTTTACGTTTCTGATCTCTTGAAATTGAGTACTTCCAGTATTTTTCATTCGCGAGCCGTTCTGTTCAATTCGTCATAAACTATTCATCATCGACGCTATGCATAATACACATGTGAATTAAATCACACCTCCTAGTTCCACTTGCCACGTTTCAAAGTTTCATCAGTTTTAACCGTCCGATTCATACAAACTGCTTGTCATCTCTTAGTTTATTATTCTATATAATAGTCATTTATGGCTTAACAACAAAGTACTGACTTGTCTTGGTTCATCTCTGGATGAATTGTTTTGTGTGAAGGTTTACATTTCAGTTGCTCAACGAGTGGTGGAGCTCAAAATCGTGAAAACATCATCTATTATCGGTATCCTAGAGTAGAAAGGTGGACGTTGGGTGAAAAACTGTTTGGGAGAAACTAGTTGCCATTATAGAGAGATAAGGGTGGTACACATCTGTTTGTCACAGGGGTGGACAATTTTGATGAGCAGTAGGTTGTCACAGGTAGCAGTGATAAACTAGAATTTGGGAAAAATGAACTATCCAACATTACTCAAATTTAACTGCTAAGGATCAAACAAGATTTATTGGTTCGCCTAGTATTTTAACTAACGGTCAAGTAGAGTCTGCAGTTGATCGTTATACTTGTTATAATTTATTTCTGTTACAATTCTATTCACACTTTTGACGCTGTTTAAACATACTTTCACTAACAGGGTAACACATCACTTCACAAAAATGTCTGCTTCCCGTATCTTGTTCTTATATTCGGTTGTACTGTTTTGTACAAAATGAAGAACATCACGAACCATTCTAATTCTGCCCATCAGACTTCATTCAATACTATCTCTCCAATTCTACACTGAATGTAACTTCGTACTTTCTCATTTTCCAACATTGTCTTCGTTTCGCATGCAGTGATCCACATAACCACACAAATCCCTCCCAATGATTTGTTCCGTGTGTTGTGTGCACATTCCATTTTGTCAATACATATCTATTCGTTTATACAGTATTGTTAAGCATTCAATTAACATTATCACTCGATCTGCTAAACCATTATATTCTTAGACTTTTTGGATGTTTAGAAAGAGTGAATCGGTCCTGTGAGTTCTGTCACAATCCTCCCACCCCCTATTCTTGGATGCCTGGCATGTTGATTTGATGTGATTTGGTCGAATTACGTCTGTAACAGTTCAGCCCGTGTGGTAAGCCACTAAAGAATGACTCAGCTAACTGTTTAACACCGGTCGTATACACCACGTATTCGTTAGTAATTTAACGTGATTAACACATCCAATTAATGGGGTATCGTTCATCTTGTACGCTTTGTGGAGGTAGCATAAAATGTCTTTAATACCCACCCTATCACATTTTACACCGTTCACTATTTTCTTCGACACCTGTAGTGGGCGTGGTTTATTTTGAAAAAATCGTCTTATTTTCGTAAAACAATTTTCATGAAGTCCAGTGAATTTTTCCAGTAGTGCGAAATCCCTGGACCATTTTACGGCTGTTCCAATTTTGTAACTCGATCAGTTCTACTGACATTTTCCGTACATTGAAAATGGCCTACTAGTGCAAAGTCACAGTCCAGGGGACTGCACTGAACGCTGAACCAGAAGCTTGACAGATGTCAGGTAAACGCCACCCATTCTTCTGGCTACTGCCACTCCATTCAAGGCCAGTCAACACTGCTACTGGGACGGCCTAGCGCACGGTGCATTAACCTGTCACGTGACTTAACATTAATGGACTTCCAGGTGAACGCAACACCATAATTGTTTATTGATTGATTTTACATTGTCAGCATTTTCCACATGAATCCATGTCAGTCTGTGTGGTACCTGCTAGAAAGGTGATAAGCAAGGACGTAAGTTGTTTGTTGCTGCCAATGAACGACGTTGGTACTGGAATATCCAAAGCGTATAGTGTCATTGAGTCGTATTTTACTGAACTTCTCTGTAGCCAGCTTTCAGAATCAAAAAATGTTGTTTCATCTGTCGATTCTTTAACAGTGGTGACAACGGTTGATTGAACATTAGCGTCAGATCGTAAGCTGCAGGGGCGATCGGAATTCGGCTGTGAAAGTCCGGCTGCGGAGAGGTATTTTATTCAGGTATGCACGCTGCCCTGGTCTTTCCTCAACATCATCATCATCGTCATCATCATCATCATCATCATCATAACAGCTATGAGCCTGACCAAAAGGTACTGTAGCTCGGGCCGCCGTTCACCTCAACAGTGACGTGGAATATCTTGGAAGAAAACTTTACTAAGAAGAGTGAAAATTGTTGAGAGAAGACTAAGAGGAAGAAGCGGAAATGGTATGGATACAGGTACGCCATTGACTGCGACACATCGCCATCTCGAATAGCGTCTCTAACCAGCGGTTTGAGTGATCACGAGGACCCCATCCAGGCAGGCGACACCTACCCACTTTGCTCAATGGAGCAATCAGGCTCTACATATTTTGTGATCACGTTGTTTCCTCAAAGGTTCAAGTGACCCTGTAACAGTCTAAGCGTGTCTGTTACTCTTAAATCACAGTGGATTTATACTGTACTAGCTACCACGCAATCCTGGCTTAGTGACTAGCTTTTATTGATGTAAATTGAACATCAATCACAGTTGATCGCAGTCGTCACAGTCTCGTAAACCTCCTAATAAGTATTTTCGAAAACAGCCACCATATTCGAGCTTCGCTTTTGTTAGAGGTCGTCGGTAGTGCATATCCTTGCCACGACCGGGATTAGAACTCTGGGCACCCTTTCAATAAGCAACAGCGTTGATCATTGCCCCATGGACCTCACATTATGAACGAAGGATTTATCGTACATGAACGCTTATCCGCTTCCACTCGTGAGTAATACTTAGATTATGTGATCTTTTGGAGAAGGAACAATTGAATGTCTGTATATTTAGTCAGTAAAACTTAGCAATCAGGAATCAGTTACCGATGACTCACATCAAACCTGTCCGTTTGACCCGGCCAGAAAGGACCGTCCTCCAGTGACATGTAATCAGGTCCGTTTGGTTGGTTTTTTAGTTCGTATTCCATGGATTTGAGTGGCATGTCAGACAATGTTTCCACGTATGCATCACGAAGCAGCACAGCCTGAGTGGTCTGAAAACGACCACAGACAGTCAGGATTATATTGGATGTGCAAGTGGAAAGATAGCTCTCTCCAGTTTTCGGATCCTTTTGTCCAGATGTGATGAGGATTTTCCAGGTTCCTCATGAAAACAGAAACAAAAGTTTGTCGACAAAAATGGATAACATAGACTTGAAAGGCATCAGCAACCAGAATTTAAGAGTTGCCTAGAAGACTTACTATCTGGTCGACAGGCATTGCCGAGACTGCGGTTGCGCCGAATTGCTGACGGGGACCCTCGTGAAGGGCTAGATGACAGATAAGCATTTCTGGAAGCTATACGGGATCGAGATCTTTCCAACATTGTAGGTTCTGTTGTAAGGCCGTGTATGTCATTTGCAGCAGAGTCCTCAATTCCTGTAGCTAAAATCTCGTCCGATCCATTGATAAGGTCGTCTACCGTGCGAATCTGTGGTGTAAAGCAGTCATGAACACATGCGATATTTTGGGTTTGTGCATGATATTAAGCGTTTCTTTCACCCGCTCAAATAATATTTGAAATCACCAGTCATTTTTAGGCTTCTGAGAAAAAACCTAACTTTACTATTTGTAGACGTCACGTAACATACCTAGAATGCTACAGGCACTAGAGCGATACATGTTCAACCATCGCACCAGACTTGGGCAAAGCAACCGAACTGGTGCAGTCGACTGACCTACAGGATGAACATTTCTGCGATAAACAAACGTTGTTGGTTAGTGTGAGGTTGTTGAGGCGTGGAACTGTGATATTGTAACCGTAGCTCACATGTCATTAGTCACTCATTCGGGTTAACACCTTAGGAAACCTACTTTAAGTGCAAGTACCTTTACTCCCATTGCTGTTCGCCAGCGGTGCACACAATTGTCCAGCTGGAGGGCGGAACTGCGGATCTTGCGTGTGTGAGACAGGTGTGATGACTTCTTTCAACCGACCTAACATTCAGCATGACCTATTCATCATACTTTCGTTTGGTAGCGAATGACGATAAGCTTGCAATATGGGCACGGCTTTGCGATATTTATTTTACGTTTCAAGTTAAGTTACTGTACCGGCATATATCACTAATTCGACCGGTACAGTAGGACGTTTTACAGTCCTAACTGACCCATGACAGTCCAAGTTATTTTAGTGGGTCTTACCAAAAGTATGTTTATCGACCCATATCTATATGTTGAGAAATACTATTTCGACTACTCATGATAATGTTCAAAAACTGCTTTCATACTTGAAAAATGAAATAAACTTGGGCATAACAAAGTATCAGTAGTGTTGTCCATGCTCTAGGATTAGGAAGAATGTGGCTAGTTAGGTATTCTAAAACTTTCAAACTGTACGATCCAAGCACACCTTCCTTAGCCAATTATTGGTAGACAAACTAGCTACTTACTAAGCCAGAGAAACACGTGTCGTATGCTGGTTTCCCTCATGCCTAGTGTACGCATTATACAGGCACTAAATTATCCTACCCTAAACAATGCCGAATAAAATAATCATATATGGGTATTTTGATATTTTATCTCGATTTGGCTAAATATCAAGTAATTGGTGATGCCTGCCCGGACTCATCATTACAAACCGTCCGGGATCTTGAATACACCAAGTAAACAAAGTCTATTTTACTCTCCATTTCATTCGTATCTCCCTACTCATTCGGAATCAGGTGCTTATCGGATGTTTTCAGGCATCTGCAAACAGGTTAAAGCCCTCATGCTTCTTTCCATTAAGAAATGACCAATTTCTTTTTAAAAGCAGACGACAGAATAGTTTACTTTTTGTCTGACAAATATTGAATGTGTTTTCAGCTCCGATATGTCAAAAGTCTGTTGTCATCACACAACCGTTGCCACGATAAACCTTATAAACTGTGGTTGAAATTTGGGGTAACTGTTAAGAAACCTGAAAGAGTTACCTTTAGTTGCAATAAATAGAAACACATGGTCACTCAATTCCGTTATGCGTATCACGGCTTGTACACCAGGATTATGCTAACTGTGAAAATCCGTAATATAGTAATGTTTAATATGTTACACAATAAAAGTAATTTCATGAGTGGGACACTTTTATCGAGAAAAATTCGGTTCATCGGGTTGTAGATTAATGCAAACAAAAAACAAAAAAAATTCTATCTCACGGTGTTCCAAAACAGCATTTCATTATTAATGTTTAGTATTGACACAATGTCGTTGTTTTCTGTAACGTGGAATTTGCTCAACACCAATCTCCTTAATGTTGTAGTCATATTTTTATTGCAAATAATTCTATTGCCTAGCAATTCCATCATGCAGTTGAGAGAGCTGCATCCGTTTATTTATACCGGAATGATCAGGTTGTTCATTTTTGGATGTCTCATCAGTCCCCCCCTTGTGTGTCTGCAAAATTATGAGTGATTTTGGGATATCACGTAGTAGAATGTAACATCGAATTGAAAGTAGTAAAATTCCTTGAAACTAGAAGTTCTACCACCTATTTTGTTGGAAAATATGTGTGGCATTTTCAACAGGGTATTTAAAAAGCAGAGGTGTTTAACTTCAACGAAGCCTTTGAAAAAACATTATTATATTCGTTTGTAGCATGTTCAATAAATTCCGTAAAATGAACTCACTCCAAAAATACTTCAGTCATAGCTCACAAAGGAATTTATATTAAATTCGAAAAGCTAACTGTCAGTATATTTGGCATTAATGTATTACTAATTGTTCGGTATCCTTGCTATGGGTATGCGCAGTCATCTCAAAGTATCTCTGTCCTTCGCTGAACGCCAACACATCGCTCAGCACCACAGTTTATGCAATGCCATATTTCTTTAGTAAATAACCCAGACTGTCTCAAGTGGGTGTTAGTACTCAAAAGGGAACGGACATTCATCACTACCATAATGAATCTTACGATATATCACTGAGAAAAAGCACGGTAACCACCATTTAGTTCGTTAATGCAGCGTGGTAAATGTATTCACCATACATGTACACACGATTACCAGTTCAGACTCGTATACGAATGTCTGTGGTATGGACATCGTTCGGGGAGTATCGTTCAGTGACACCGACCATGTCATAATTATCGTCGCAGGGCCCCGACACATTAACGCTCATGCACAACACAGTTAGCCTGATAAGTGTATGAAAATGTCAGCGTTTAATTTCCACATAGTTCATCTTCGAAAAGGCATAATTGCACAACACCTTTTGACACTAGAACAATCAGGGGGTCAGTTTGAATCTAGATTGACCCATGTTTGCGTACACTTTATCCATGACATGTTACCTTCTACTTTATTTAGCTGATCATGTCTAGGCTGCCTTATATGGCATCAAGTTTATAAAGAGTTTAGTTCCTCTGAAGAAGCTTCTGTGTCAAAAGGGAGACGTGACTAATAAACCAAATTACCGTTTGTTCATTAAGTGTTTTTAAATGTGCAGCTGGTATTCACAAAACTACCAAGTTTCGTGTCTAATAGCAGACCAGATGAAGAGTATCTAGTTTTCTCTGTTCAATAAGGAGAAAACTGATCTTCCACTCTTCTTGTGGCGATAATTGTTTCAATAATTAACGCAAACTAAGTCATCAGTCTAACTGCTTTTGTCAGAGTTTTGATCATAACATTCTTGATCAGCTAATGTAAATTCACGATTATCATAAAAACTTATATAAACCAGAATTATTGTATACAACTACAAAGCATTAACAGTACAACATTGTGCATATTTTGATACAATTATTTTCTACGGTGAATGCCAAATTCTGGATACGCAGAAGCCTTGTTTACAAGTATTACACCTAAAGTTGGTTTTATTTCCATATCCGATTATTAGACATCATTTCCCCTTCCTCCGTTACATGGTAAAAAGTGAGATAACGGCAAAAGTTTGGTTCTACATCAAGGTTTGCATAATTCTGCTATCAGGTTGATGGTAAACTGTTTCTGGATAACCTAGGAAAAACCACTTATTCAAAATGGCTATATCGAGTGTATTGTTAAAAACTCTGCAATCTTCTAAGCACGCATTGGTTGCTATACATCCATGGCATATTCTCAACATTACCATTGTAAAACAAAAAAAAGAGTCGGGAGTTTCCTCACTGTGGGCATGTTGAAAGTAAACCTAGGAATAAAACAGTAGATTTCGTTTACGTTGCTTATTGTTTTGTACGAAGTTGGTCGTCCCATTTGTTCGACCAGTAGGAGTAGGAGTAATTATCCAGAAGTCTCGGTGTTAACCATACTGAGACTCATTTGTAGTTCAAATATACCGTCTTCATATATGTACATCGTTTACTAAGCATGTGTGCTAAAGTTTGATCCCTGAAAAGTGATCAACCATAACAGCAGTTGTATCAACAAATCTTATCGTTAGACACAACAACACGTCTGCTGTCAAACTCTGGTCGTTTCACAGATCTCCATCATTTGTCTAAAAATACGGCAACATGTCGTCGACATGTTTTGTTTCGTTATCCACCAGAACGAAAATTTTATTCAATACATCTCTGACTTTTCGATACAATGATAATTAGCCGTGTTCTGTTTTCCATTGCGCGGGGTAAGTGTGGATTGTAAACAGCCATAGATTGTACACCATATCCTTCGACAGTACATCGATTATTGCGCCTTCGTCTGTCGTGGATGAAATGAACGTCAAAACTTAGGTGTTTCTTAATTGCACAATGCTGGCCTCAGAGCCGAACTTGTCACATTATCGTTTCAGAAGTTCAGCCTCCACAAAAGTAATCTTGTTCGGGCTGTAGGTGCATGACACCTTTTTAGTGTACCTTGACTGGATTGGAAGACCAGTTACGGCAGTCTTCACGGTTGAGCGCAAATGGTCATAAGGACACTTTCTCTAGATCGTCCACTGTGCGATCACTTGAAGGTCTGAACAATCACTCAGCTAGGATGAACAAACCTGACTGCTGTTTCTATGCCCAGATGCAATTTTAACTGACGTAATGGAACCCACGCGCCACACTTAAAGTGTGGATCATATGTGATACAGAGGGGAAGGGATAAAATGTCACATGATTCAGAAGATGACAAATGGTCACACATGACGTGTCAATCGACCTTTGACATTTTCTCAGCTAACAAGCAGTTGCATTTAGTGATGCCTTCGATATACCTCTGCCATAGCTATTAACAAGAAACCGAACGGCTTCCTTAACTTCGGCTGTATCAAAATCACCTTCCGGATGAATAGTTCATAATTCAGTGAGTTGTTGCCGAGGAGTCACAATGAACTCCTTTAGAAAGACAGCTGTTTGGCAGCAACACGATAGAAACATTGAGTGTATGTGTATGTTACAATCATCAGAGGTGGCATTTCTAGCTACTCATGTAACAACTCAAAGGTATTGGTACCTTGTCCTGGTTCACTTTTCTTCATGACACAGAAACACGATTTTCTTCTAATGCCTCACCGACCAACCACCTGCGGTAAAGAGCAGCCTTATAGGTGTCAAAAGCACTATTGCATCATAAGCACTAGGTAATTCATATCACCTCCCTATACATCCCTGTTGTTAAAAAAATAGAAATTACAAAGTTTACCACATGCTTATCTAATCCACCTGATTCACCTCAATAAGAGACTAATACATCTGGCATTTCAACTCTCTTTGTGTTCAACATATTAAGCAAAGGATCTTCCCACAAATAATTCTGTCTACCCCAGGCATATTCCTATGTTTATCTCACGTTTTCGTAAGCTACCTGTATGCGGTTTCGTTCGTGTCCTCAAACACTTGCTCCAAATTCACATTGTGTCGTCCCACAGAAACGGTGGTATCGATAGGGTCATTGATCAATGCACTCTTTGCCGAAACTATCTGCAGTGTTGTTCATTTTACCCCGAATAACTTTGATATTTGATTTGGGCTGCGACAAACACTTCAGATATACATATATTAGACGGTTGCACATTGTACATAAGAGATTGTGTAGTCTGATCAGTTACTGCGTCCGCTTTCCCTTCAGGTTTCGTTTTGCATTTACACTCAAAAGACTCGGTACATTTAGTCTGTTCTCATCTGCTGCTTAATGCGCAATGAGTGTAACCATTTGAAGTAAGCATGTCGTTTGAAGTAGCTAGGTGTTACATTTCACTAGCATTCGTGCGCTTAACTCCGCCTTTCATCCTAACCGATAGATTGTGGAGGAAGGGCTAATTAACCAAGCTAAGTATGGTGTAGCCATAGGTCAGCCTGGATAAGAAGCACACCGTTGAACAATTCCTGGTCGGTCCCGTCTCAGGGTCAACAACTGCGTTCCTGTTTACGTCACATGATGGATCTTGCGACTTGGAAAATGGGCTTGGTAAGACTTCAACGGAATAGTGACTAGATCCAGTGTTTGTCTTCGTTTCAGCCAGCACTGGACCTAACATGGCGAAAGAGACCATCGTGTTAAACCGAGTTAAACTGACCTGAATGTAACGTGTGAAGTCAAGACTAATAACTGATTGCCATTTTTAGACTCATAAGCCGCCCAAGGGACGCCTTTACAAAAAGAGTCATCTATGGTTCGGCCAATACCAGAACCTTAGTAGTTTCACACCCATTAGTCACAAGCGCTCGTTAGTGAACATATTGTTCATACGAGCAAGAGAAATCTGTAGGCAAGGCAAATTTTCAGAAGAATTTAATTTCAATACTACAGTATTACAATCTACCGGTTACCCCAAAATGTTCATAGAACAGCATGGTAGACGAAAGCTGTCATCCAAACAGGTGGTCACTAGGAGAAAGAAGAAGGTTTACCTTCTGAGGATGATTACAGTATACATCAAAATACTCAACTGAACGAGCAGTCAACGTTGCCGAACTCCGTATATTCTGTCAGGTCATGGAACTATCTGCGACTTCAACCAGAGAAGAACAGTTTGTCGGTGTCATTTCACACTAAGGCTATCGGTTTATATGTGACCACGGATAAGTTTACATAGGCAAAATCAGGAGATGCTTGATCTTCAGAATGAACGAATATTTACCTAAACGGTTGTAGAATTCCGTGTTACCGGAAAATCACACGAGCAACCAGTGCTCGTAGTCAGTGAACACGTCCTGACCGTAGGCGGTCGCAATCAATCGACTGAATCTGGCTTTATGTGTTCAAAAACAACCGTTTGTCGGGAACCTAATGACCCTGCTTAATCCACCGACCGACTATCCACCCCACTCCAACCTAACTGTCTGATATAAGAAATCCGTTTCTTGTTATTCTGAAGTTGGTTCTACCAAGTCAATAAGAAATGCTTGCACTTGTCAATCCGCGTGTTCTAGTTTGTTCGAAACAGACTTTGTTGCCTCACGATTTTCAGTGATATTGAACGAGCATAAAGCCGAAGTAAACAAACATTAACATTAACAATCCTGAAAGTAATAATTTTCTGGCTATTACAAACTGAATATTAGTGCCGACTGACTTCTCAACCATTCTGTTAAGCTATAAAATGGATAGCGTCAAAACATGGTGAATTAACAGAAAATTTCTCAGTTGTTTAGTTGAGTATGATAGCATTTGATTGATTTTCTTGATAACCTGGCCGTCAACTGTATACCCCTCATTGCAGTAGGAAATATCCATGGGTCGAAGATTGACTGATTTTAGATATCACTCATTGCCTTGTCGTGTTTCAATCCAATGATACGAGAGTATCGTATTCAACCAAGCGCTAACGTTCAGACCATAGCTTATTTTCAGTTTGCCAGAACAAGCGTGAACAGACAGACATCAGGTGTCGGTGCCCCTAGCGATCGAAGGTCAAGCATGTTATGAATATCCTTCTTCCGTTAGGTACCGTCTGATGAATTTGACATGCTGATGCTTTCGGAAGGTGCAGTCACCTTTCACAACAAACTGGGGATCGGCATTCATAAACAGTTCATTTTTTATTGACTAACGATCGGACAACAACAACTTTGCATTATAATTCAAAAGTTGAACGCAGTTACAATCTTGATTCACTTTCTACAGTTATGTACACCATAAAACATTCCGAATCGCACAAAATGTATGAACAGTATGACTAGTTTTGGTTTTTATTCAAACTAATGCCAACAAACAGAGATGAAGAAATATCCTGATGATTTTCTCTGGTTCATTCGTTACCGAAGTGGATTATAATCTCGAAGAACTAAACAGTCAGCTGAACGATGGAACACCAGTAGGGACATACAGTAGTTCTGAAATGGTCTAATTGATGTGCTCAATTTGAAGACCGTAGTTGTGTAAAAAAGTTTGCGATCAAATTTGACAAATGTGCACTAATTTTAAAATTGGTCGGACTAAAAAAACAGCGGTAAGATTCAGATTATTTAGAAAAAGATATGATTGGATCGAGATGGCCGGTCTAGGTGAATATTTTAAATGGTGCTAGATAGCAAAGAAGTATGAGTGTACCTATATACACAGAGGACAGGTATGCCTCCATTTCATGCTCCCATATTGTTCGGTTAAGAACCAAATAGTGCGTCTGAGATGCAAAACAGTAACTGATGAGATAGATGTGTTTTATTTTTGTCCTAAAAACATCGCTGATTATTCATTCACTGTTATTAAATCAATAGACAATTTGTCCATCAACCCGGAACGTAACCAAACAGTTCCGTGTGATGATTTCATATTCCGTCCTCTTCCGTGTTACCACGACAACCGGTGGCATATCCTGCGTCTAAAGCGGAACTCAGATTGGGTTATATGGATGAATTATCACGTAACAGACAAATGTCAAGTGACAAACGGTTCAACCAAAATCAAAACGGGGAGAAGCAAAGTCGGATTTTCAGTGCACCGATGTTGGTCAATCGACCCTAAAACCGCTTACCAGGGATTGATATTGATGCTCACAGTACCCGTTTTGACCTCAAAGAGGAAGTTGAAGCATCCAAGTCCTTCAAATACTTCAACCCTCCGAGTTGATTGTAGCCTCAGTAGTAAAGGTTTTTCTAGCACACTTCAAACTAAGCCTTTAAACGAAACATGAATTGAATCGGACTTAAGGATCGTTGGGAAAATCTCGGCAACAGATAGTTGAAGTAGTTCCACTTAACGGTGTTGTTTACCCACGGTTGAAGGGGATTGAAGGTAGCAAGTGTTCTTGCAGTTGCATAAAATGATGTAAAACCTCTTTTTTATCTGGGCTAGTTTATCGTTGTTTCCGTCTAATTCGATCGGCCTCGTCATCGAACACTATGGTAAATCAAATATCCTAAGGTTTGTCCTGTTGTCTCCACTGTTAACGACTGAGACGGATAAAAGCAGTCACTTGGTCACTTCAAAATGAACATCATTCACACTAGATCACTGCCCTTGCATTCGGATAAGCCTGTCGACTAAACCACCTGGATCTTCTGTTAAACACTCAAACCGTATTTAGTGGGTTCAGTCAGGATAACAACTTCAACTTAACTGAGAAGTTCTGATTACGGGGTTGTAGGTTGACTTGGACAGAGCGATTCAGCTTGTACTGCCTTCGATATGATCAGTCATACTGAACATTGTCAACACAAGGTTTTTGTTCAGCGTTTGAATACGATCATTTGGTCATGCCCATTGTGAGATTAATGGTCTCACAAGCATGAAAGCCGGGGTGCTGAAAACAAAAGCTGGTAGGCTCAAACGTGACATGAATTGGGACATAATTTTTGCACTTAATTCGTTCTACTTTTACGCATATTACGGTTTGAATTGCAATAATCATGTGTGTACGCTCCAGTTGGTTCACTCCATCTGGTAGCACGAGTTGATGCCACAAAATTTCAAGGGTGCTGTGATAGTACCTTTGTTTAAAGGCAAGGGTAGCAAGCAGTGCCCTGACAGCTAGTGGGGCATCAGTCTACTGAGCTGCGCAGGCATGTTGCTTGCCAGAATTCTCCTGAATCGGCTGAATACGAAAGCCTTGGAGACCAGTGATCCTGAGAAGCAATACAAATTTCGGGTGAGTCGGAATACGATCGACCTGGTGTTCGCTGCTCGACAAATTCAGGAGAATCGCTGGGAACGAAACCAGCCCTTGTATGCCCTTTTCGTTGACTTCACCAAAGTGTCTGATTCCGTGAGCCGCGGGGCGCTGTGGATGGTGCTTCGTAAGTTTGGATGTCCAGATAAGTTCGTCAATTTGATTAGAATGTTGCATATGGGCATAAGGGCGAAGGTGCAATCGTGTGGATCTACCTCTGATGATTTTGAAATTGTCACTGGCGTGAAACAGGGTTGTGTCCTGACTCCATCCACATTTTGTTTATATTTGACTGCCATGCTAACAGTAGCTTTTCAGGACTCTGAGGAGTATGGTGTTGAGGTTGAGTACCGGACGGATGGGCGCCTACTGAATATTCAACGTTTCGAAGCCCCAACCCGGTTACATACCTCAATGATGCGCATGCTTCTGTTCGCAGATGACAGCGCGCTGTTTGCACATAGCGAGGACGAACTACAGAGACTGACCACGGCTTTCGTGACCGCGGCATCAAAGTTTGGACTGGATATCAACACAGGTAAGACATTTTCTTTCTTTCAGCCTTCTCCAGGCGGAGGTGCTGTCTGTGTACCTTCACCTCGAACCCATATTAACGGAGATGTTGTCAGCAGCTGCACAAATTTATGCTAATTGAGCAGCAATCTGTCCACCGATCTGTCCGTGGACCGCTAGTTGAGAGCTCGTGTGGCAGACGCTAGTGTTGCTTTCGGACGTCTTAAAAGACGTGTGTGGAAGAATCACAGCCCGAAGCCGAGCACTAAGCTCTACCGCTCAATGGTGCTGTCTATACTGCTGTATGGCAGTGAAACGTGGAAATTGTATCAGCGAAACGTGCGTTATTTGAGCCGCTTTCATTTGCAATGTTAAAGACGCATCTTGGTTATTCGGTGGTCGGACATGGTTCCGAACACTGAGATACAGTAGCGAGCGGACATGAACGAGATGGAAGTCCTGCTGATGTTGAATCAGCTTCGTTGCCTTGGTCATGTCCCTCGGATGGACGATGACCGTATCCCGAAAAAGGTGCTGTATGGACAACTGAGATCAGGTAAGGGAAGTCCTGGTGGCCCAAAGCTGTGATACCAGGATGCTGTGCAGGTAAGTCTTTCACGTTGTAAAATTGATTTTAGATGTTGGGAAGAATTAGCGTTGAATCAGGAGGCCTGGAGAACTACGTATTGAACGGGCGCCCGCGAGTTTAACGGGCAGTTATTGCGCGGCCGGGAACGAAAGCGCGCGGTAGGCTAGGGATCTATCGGTGTCATAGGTCGTGGTGACATGACCAAGTAGCGTTGCGATGTATGCGGCCGCGAATGCGCTGGCCGTTTGGGATCAGTAGGTCACCAGCGTACTCATAATGCACCGTCGGCGAAGAGACAACGAGTACGTTAAACCCAAGTATGTCATATCAGTATATTCATTCTATTTTGTTTAGTACTGCATCGACCAAGATCATGGTCGTTGGGCAACTAATCCGCTTCTCTTTTCAGATGCTGGGGTGTCTATGATCTTCTACCTACTCTTTTCTTGAGCTTTGTTGGTGTATTGAATGACGAATCGTTTGCCTGATATTTTCGTAGTTCAACTTTGAATTTTGCTTTTCAATTTTCTCCTCTATGGAATGCGCTAACATGCATTCGTATACTGAAATGCTTCGTGTATCACATTTCACACATTTTTCTTCCTAATATAGATCTTGTCATTGCAGTATCTGTTTATTTTCCGAGAGACAAGGGCTTCCTTTTAGTGTTAGCCATTCAATGGGCTAACCAGCATCGGCCGGCTGGACACAAAGGCCTCATTCACACACCTACTGGTCTTATTCCTTCGGATTTACACCGGATAGGTTATGTTTGAGTGGAACCGCAGGCGGTTCAGCGCAAGCCACTTTCGTTTCGTATGCCGTCAAACATGTATGTCAGTGAACGACCTATCACAGTTCGGTCAGAGCAGCCAGTGAAAGATCGTTAAAATGACGGCTTGATTGTTTTCAGGTGCACCCAGTTTGGATTTGAAGTTGTGTGATAAATATTTATCCCATGCTGACGAATGATTTCGAACATCACTACAGAAACAGTAATTAAAAATGGAACTGATTTACTTACCACCAAAAAAAGCGTAGATTTGATTGTTCAGTATGAACGTGAAGTAGCTGACTTGTGACTGAAAACAGCGTGATACTTAACAAATTTTAGCATCTGATTATCGGTCGTAACCGTTCGCAATAGATAGTATGTGTGACGTGTTATTTGAACTCAGTGTCTTCCAAATTGATTGTCATTTTCGCCAGAGAGAGATGGTCGGATATAAAACAGTGACAAGCTAATATTAGACGGAACAAGGAAGACAGATGAGCGCTCCAGTAGTAAGTAGAATGTGGAGTAATTAGCTTGTTATTGTAACAGTCGGTTCATTATTTACTTAGACGTGTTTCCAGTTACGTGGGCATTCCATTTATTAAAGCATCGGGCCAGGTTGTCACGTGCACCTTGTATAGACATGCTCTTGGTTGGCAGTCTTTCACATGAAAGCAGGCAGGCTATTTACCCGCAGTCAGTTGTACCTTGTACTATTCAGGGATGGCCATTTCGAGCGTCCTGCACTGTGCTGTGCGCCAGGTAATCATACTTCCTAGACGATTTTCCATACCCCCCTTGTTTGGTCGGTCTCATTGCATTGGATCCATAATCACTCATCATCATCATCACAGCAGCCAGTAGCCTGATCAAAATAATTAATTAATAAATGTGTAAATAATATAAATAATATAAAAATATAATAATATAATGCCCGGTACGGTAAACGCTCAGATGGCATACGGAGTACGTGACATAACCATCGCAAGCTGTGCATCGTGAGTAGTTAACCAAAGGATCGCGCATCCCGAGCGTTCCGGAATACGCGCCGGCGAACTGCCGCATTGCTCACGCGATCAGTCCACTTAATATGGGCCAATTGGCGAAGACAACGATGGTCAAACACAGAAAGCCTATTGATATCTTCCATGTGAACAGGCTACGTTTCTTAACCATAAAGCAAAATGGAACGCACACAGGCATTATATACCCTTCCTTTCATTGACAACCTAACGTTTGACAAAGACAACTTGTGCCTTTGCTCTTCTCGCAGATATCTCACCAGCAATATTACAGGCTGACGAGATAATGCTACCCATGTTAGTGAAACTGTCCACAGTCTCGAGCGGATTACCTGCAATGAAGAAAGTAGGAGTTGAAGTACCGCAGTCTTGAAGCAACACGTTGCACTTTGAGGGTGCAGAGCGCAATCCATACAAACCAGCCCGGTCACTCACCTTATTCAGTATGGTATGCATGTCTACGGCAGAGGGGTTAAGTAGGATGATGTCATCTGCACACTCCAAGTCGGTCAACCTAGCTCTAGGAAGAAGCTCAACACCAAGCTCGTCGGATACATCAAACGCATCCTCCAGATTGTCGTCCATGATGAAAACGAGCAGAAAACGAAAATCATACGCCTTTGGTGTACATCACTAGAAGTGATGATCACCCCAGACAATTGTCCATAAACTCTCACTATGCTTGCAGAATGGGCATACAGCGATCTGAATAGATTCACGTATTTCTCTAGTACTCCCTTGCGGAGAAGGCTGTTCCACAGAACATTATGAGCAACTGATTCGAAAGCGGCCTTCGGGTGTAAAATGACCAAAGCCGTCGGCTGTCTTTAAGAGTATTTATGTTCCGAGATCCGTCGCAAGGTAAAAATATAATCAACACACCCTCGACCGGATCGGAATCCTGCTTACTATTCTCGTATCAAACCTCCTCTGGGTTCAATGAGTCGACGTAACATCAGACCGGTGAATAACTTGGACGTAACAACCACTAGACTAATGTCTCTGTGGTTGTCACATAAACTTCGAACCCGTTTTTGTAAACGAGAAGTACTGCTGATAGGCACCAATCACGAGGTACCTCTTCGGTCTCCCAAATCGTCTTGAGGAGTTTTGTCAGTTCTGATATCAACCTCTCGCCACCATCATTGAAATGAGGAGGAGAGAGGAGATCTGGTCCAGGAGCCTTATTACGCTTCAATAACTTGAGCTCCAGAGCCCTTTCTTCTTCCGACAGAGGGCCGTCTGAAACGCAATAACTGACTATTCGGGTCCCGTCGTCCACATTATCTGGTT